>PVIJ01008791.1:0-71575 GCA_004024925.1 Scalopus aquaticus
AAGATGTGGTACATATACACAATGGAATACTATTCAGCATGGAAAGAAGATAAACACATGCAATTTGCAGCGACATGGATGGAATTAGAGGGGATCATACTCAGTGAAATAAGCCAGAAAGAAAGAGAAAAATATCGAATGGTTTCACTTATAACAGGACTATAGGGAGGCCGGGTGGGAGAGAGACAGTCAGTGGGGGGGAGGGGGGGGAAAGGAGCCGGAGGGAGGGAAGGGAAAGGGCACAAAGTGGAATAGAAAAGAACACAAGGGACCATGGAGATGGATCACGGGTGAATTGGTGGTGGGCTACCCAAGGGGAATGCAAAATGTAAAAGACATAAATAACAATAAAAATATATATTAAAAAAAAAAATACCAGTTTTCTGGACCTACTTCAAAATCCATTTCCCATGGTTCCCTGATAGAAAGTGCCTTAGACTTGTGGCAGGTTTTCAGGCCTCAGAGAACCTGCTTTTGGCCAATCCTGTTTGACTGGACATAGGGAGAGTTTGGGGAGTTAGAATGTTCTTTCTTCTCTTCTTTCTATATGCACAATTTCTATAAAGAGTCTGCTTTGCTCTTTTACATATGGATGGTCAGATCCCCTTTAGAGAACACAAGTTTGTGGGATCTCTGGGTACCCTTTTGTTATGTGCTGACATAACTTCAAAAATATCACTACTTATCTTATAGGATTATTTTAAGAAGTAAATGAAATAATTATGTATTTGATTTAGTTGGATCACTTGCTCATATTAAGTAATCAAATAATTATTGTAGTGATTAGTATTTCACCAGGATAATTTCCATACTGAATCATAATCTCGAAAATGATCTGTGGTCGAAGGTCAGAAAACTTACTTTTAGAACATACCTTTGTTTTAAACCTTGGCGTTCAATGGTGACTTGAACATATTTTTTGACAGTCACTACTGAAATCTGCTGTAATGCTTCTTATTTTAACACATGTTTGTGTCCATTTTAATTTTGTACTTTAGTCCCAAGCTAACTCAAATATACTGCAACATACACATACTTTTAAAAATTACACAGTAAATTGTTAAAATGTGTAAGTCATGCTTTAAAGTAAAAAGCTCTTCATTATTACTGATATAAATAGTCCTAGGAACTGTGTTTTATATTGACTACTACTTAGCTTTCAGGATGCTTAGATCTCTTTCTTTAAATAAAAGTCATGTTTACTCTATGGTGGTGACTTTTAAGAATAAAAAGTCACTTTTATCACAGTAGGAAATTATTAAAAAGAAATATTCTATACCTGACAGTTAAGGTAAACAACTCTCGTGTGCTTGGAAGTAAAGTTTCTTTGTGTCACTTGATATATTAGATTCCAACTGATTTAACAAAGATGTAGTATCTGTGTTGGAACAGAGGGAGGCAAAAGGTTTCTATTCTAATTTTTCCCAAACCTATATGTTTTTTTTTTTGCCTATCAGTTTATTTGGACTTAGAAATCATTGAGTACATACCCCAGAAGTCAGACAAGTGTAACAGAGAAGAATACTGACTTGGAATAACATCCCCTAAGGGTGAGCACTGTAATTCTTTTTTTTTTTATTTTTTATTTTTTTAAAGATTTATTTATTTATACATACAAGCTGGGGTACAGACCAGAGGTGTGGGGCGGCGAGAGGGTTCACCAGAGACAGAGCGGGTAGCAGAACAGGCAGATAAGAAATACACTGCTGAGGGGAGCAGCGGGTGAGGCAGGAGAGGTCTGCCGCACCATGTGGGAATCTCCCCGGCCGGGCGTCGAACTCGCATCGCTGCTGCCGACAGCTCCACAGTGCAGCGCTTAACCACTGCACCACCAGGGAGGCCCGAGCACTGTAATTCTTATCAAGATGTTACATCCCCTTGTCTATAAATTTCCTCCCTTGTAAAATCAAAAAAAAGGGGAAAAAATCAACCTATCCTAGTAAATGTAAGATTAAATGAGAAGATGCATACGTTCTATCTGGTGTATAAATTACGCAAGTGATTCTCAAACTTTCTACATCATGTTGCTATTACTAGTAGTATTTTAATTAGTTAATATTGCTCTGTTACTATAGAAAAAATATTAGTTGTCCAAACCAATTGATGCTTTATTATTCAGTTTTTATCCATCTTCTAACTCAGAATTTCTCTGTCTCCTCCTTCCTGTGATACTCTGGGCTGTATTTTATATGGTTTCATACATGACCATATCTATTCTAATGATAGCAGGAATCTTCAGAATACATTATCCACTAAGAACTCCCCCTTTATATTCTTCCTTCCCCCATAACAGGTTCAGTGTAGCACCTTGTACTTCCATAGGCTCAGATCAATTTTAGAAGAGCAGAAGTAGTAACTGAGGTTGACAGGGAAGTGAAAAAAATTATGACTAACAACTAAATTATGACTAAATTAAAACTAACAACAAGGAAACTTATAGAGAACAAAGCTTTCTATTTTTTCTTTTTTTATTGATATATTTTAATTTTTTAAAAAAAATTTTTGCTTACAAGATTCAAGGACTTCTTAAGACTAAAAGTAACTTTGGCACCACATCACAGATGACTGACATACTTACATCAGTTCCGATTAGGATGAAAGGCGTTTTCATTTCAACATAACAGTTTAGATCATACGGCTTCAATGATGTGAAAAAACTAAAGAAGTAAATGTGATTTGATCATTAGGGCACGCCTTGGTGAAAATGATGACATCATGCAGCATATTTTTCCTTCATTTATAATTTTGACTTAGGTTTTGTTGTTGTTGCTAATTATTGGTATGATTTATACTTGCATGGAATTAGACTCTAGTGTGGCTTCATTCAATAGTAATCTCCACTTCTCCCTTGTTTATTGTCCCCTGATTTGTTTTATGTAGCAATGATTTTTTATACGCCTCAGGAAAAAGTAATTCACAGCCTTAGCCATTAAAAGTAAATCCTAATTAACCTAAAGTAATCATGATAATACTAATCTCCCTTTTCAATAATTAAATTAGGTAGCAACTACAACAACAATTCCTACCAATGAGCCACTGAAGAAATTCTATGGAGTTCTATGAATTTTAGTGATTAATAAAAATAGACCAAAAAATATTTCTATCTTTCCCTTTCAACAATAATGCTTGTGGTTATGATGCTTGTGTCTGGTGCAGCAATTAAGGGACCATAAGATAAGTAAACAAACCTGCTTAGACTGAGAAGATAAAAAAGATGGAAAGAATATGGGTGTCTAGCGATATTATTGACATATGAACTTATCAGCAAGGCAAAATGTGCAGTAAAACACTTATTATTTATTATTTGCTTATTTTCCTCTGGGTTTTTGGTTATTTTCAGGAAACATAACCTCTACAACAAATCATTTTGTAGTCAACTGAAAATATTTAATCTAGTAGATATTGATCTATAGAATTAAAAATATCAAATTATCGCTGCACATATTTTCTAAATTGAAATGCCATTTCCAAATAAGCCAATTTTAAATTTCTTAAATCTTATTTTCTCTATCATTCTTTGTTATCTTCTTCTATACTTTTGAAAAATTCTAGATCTTCTTGAATATTAATCTTCTATTACAAAGTGAGCAATTTATAACTGCAGAAAAGAAATAGAGTTTTTGTTCACTATTTAAAACAACTTTCATAACATACACGAAGGAATTTACTAGAAATAATTAGCTTTAAGAAATGATATTTTGATTCTTTTAAAATTTGTGTTAAAGAAATATTCTACTTGCAGCTATCTCATAAAAGTATCAACTCATTATGGATAATTTTAAAGCTATTTTCAAAAATGTCTATTAAACCATGAATGAACCAACTCTTTAATATCATTGTACTCTCCAAGGATAAGGCATGTAAGAGAGTTGTTTGTAAAGTAGTGTCAAGAAATGTGATTATATTTTAAGTTATGCTTAGACTACTAAAGCAGTACATATATATGAAGATATATTAAAACACCTGGCTCACAAATGTAACATAATTTTCAAGGCTAGGAAAGAAAATTAATAAAAGGGAATGTGGTTGGTCAGATCCTCATCTGATCCAAATGAGATAAATGTTGAAATCTTACTGTGTTTGAAAAGACATACACCATCAATTTCCCTAGTGATTTAAATAAATTCATCCCTAATATGCAAGTAATTGACATTCAGTGGTTAGTATTTAATTGCAATGCTTATTTAAGTAGCCAATTTTTATGAAGGCAAATGGTCATATTTTAGTCGTCTTGAATTAGAAGAATAAATAAGAGAATAAATTAATGTCTTGAGTTTTCATACTTTGTGAAAGGGGATGACCTCAGCTCATTCTATTTGTTCTGAGTAGAAAAGAAATGCTAGACCAGCATTACATGCATGGATGAGCATGTCTTGTGACCATTTACCCTAATTAAAAATTGAATTTTCGGGGGCCTCCCTGGTGGCATAGCGGTTAAGCGCTGCGCTGTGGAGCTGTCGGCAGCAGCAACGCGAGTTCGCCGCCCAGCCGGGGAGATTCCCTCATGGCGTGGCAGACCTCTCCTGCCTCACCTGCTGCTCCCCTCAGCAGTGTATTTCTGTCCATCTGTCTGTTCTGCTCCCCACTCTGTCTCTGGTGAACCCTCTCACTGCCCCATGCCTCTGACCTGTACCCCAGCTTGTATGCATAAATGAATAAATATTTAAAAAAAATTGAATTTTCAAACATTATCCTTGGAAATAATACTTTAGAAATAAAAACATAATTGTCACATTTCACTATCTTCTAAAAATGAACTTATTTATTTTATAATAGATATTCTATGAAGGTTAAATGCTACTCAACCCCCAGTATTATTTTTAAATATCTTTTTTTCGAAGTTTAAGCATGTCCTTTTTTGTTGTTGTTGTCTTATCAGTTAAACTACAAATATTCACCTCACCTTTCTGAGAAAAAAATCACACTTTAGATACTAATATGACAGTTTGGGTTATTAGAGTCACATTTATCAAATATGCCAAAGTTATGTCTGCACTTTGATATGAGACAGGTGAATGAAGATGACAAAATAATTGCTGCATTATCCTACTTTTTGGTAATAAACCTTTTCTTTTAGAGCAACTTCAGATTTATAACAAAATTGAACAGCAGGTACAGAGATTTCTCATATATCCACTGACACAAGCATGCATAGACTCCCCAAAGACCAAAGTCTCCCACCAGAGAGATGTATTTGTTACAATCAGTGAATCAATACTGACACATCAGCATTACCCAAAGTTCATCCTTGGTGCTATACATTCTATGGGTTTTGACAAATTTACAATGACTTGTACCCACCATTATAGTATCCCACAGAGTAGTTTCACTGTCCTTAAAATCCTGTGCCCTGCCTATCTATTATCCTCTTTCAATGGTTAATCTAAGCATGCCTTTAGCTATGAGTATAAGATAAAAGCATATAAAGGTTTGCTATAGTTGTTCGACATATGGATGTATTTAAATATGGAAAATATCAAGATAAAAAAAATCTCAAGATAACAAACTTGTTTTTTTTCTAGGTGACTAAATGTATAGTGGGCTATATTTCCCTTATGTTAAATTCTCATGGTTTCTCCCAACTTTAATTTTGCCTTCATCATCTGACTTCTAAGTAAAATGCCTTCATAATGCAGGAAATAAATTCTTTTTCCTTCTCTCTCTTTACTTTTTTGAAATTTTATATTGTTTTCAGGTAAACTGCTGCCAGATGAGGTGAGTCTTAGAGATTGATCCACTCCCTCACTGCACTGAATTGACACCCTCATAAGAAACCTGCTAAATACAATTGCCTTTGACTGCCATCTGTAAGAGCTTCTTTATATAAAAGAATACTCACTTGCACCTGCGTTGGGGATATATTTAGATAACATCATATTCTGAGAGGATAGGTTCACTAATATTAGCTGAAGCGCCAATCAGCCCTGAAAAACTCTCCCTGTTACAAAATATAACAGGATGGAGAGGAAAACATTTGCAAATTTTAGTGTCACCTTGTATCTTTGTTGCAATGTGAATTTGGTCACATAACCAGTTGACTGGTTATATTGTATTTCTTGGAAATCAGTACAGACTCAGAGCAGCTGTTTTGACTGTTTTGTGTGCTAAGAGCTGATAAAATGGCTGACTATATTGCCACCTAGGAGCCACCAAGAGGTCTGAAACTCCCTCTGTGACAATGTTGACAACATTGTTTTTCCATGGCACACCTACATACATCGTATGAGTAAAGGCAAACACAGAACACTGCAGCAAAATAAATTCCCCTGATAATCAAGCTTCAGAATGAAAGATGGCTTGGCATGCATTTGTTACATAATGATGATAATATAATATATTCCTATGGTATCTTCTAAAAATATCTTTAACTACTTTAATCTCATATCAACTCGAATGCATTTTAAGCAGTGGCATAACCCTGGTCACATATATAACAGTTCAACCAAGTTTGAAATTAGTTCTAGCTCTGAAATTAGTTCCTAAGCTCTTCTCTCAACACCACACTGCTCTTGATAGAAGCAAAATACCTGCATGCAAAATGATAGAAGCAGAGGGAATGCTTGACAAGGGCACTAAAGAGAGAGCATTGAACTTTATTGTGAATCTAAAGACAACATAAATCATTACCTAGGTGACCAATGTTTCATGGCATGAGAAGAACTGGGAGCATCATTTGGGATGCCCGAATAAAATATATTTGCTTCTTCACAGTTTTGTTAAATGTAGAGTTGCCAGGTAAAATACAGGAAGTTCAGTTGAATGTGAATTTCAGAACAACAGTGAATAATATTTCATGAAATAATACATTTACATACTTGTGTGAAATAATGGTACTTATATACTTCCTCAAAAACTTTTTTATAATTCAAATTTAACTGTGCCTTTAGTATTTTTATTTGCTAAATTTATCAATGATCTTTGGATCACAATTTTATCAGCCATTGTTAATTACTGAGTCAACAACTTTCTTCTTTTTCCTTTCACTTGATCAGCCCTACAAGGTTATTCTGATCAGACCAAGTTTGTCATGACAATATTATTACTCTTGCTGTTTATTGGCAGAGAGTGAAAATATGATATAGTCAAAGAAAAATAATAAGAGGTTAGTGAGGACATTTGAATTAGAATTGTTCTGGATTACAGAGAGGAGGGATGAGAATAATTGCTACTTTAGCCACTAAAGGAAACAATCTACTCATTGTCATCTGTACAGAAATTCACTGGATGGTTGCACTAAATGATACCAAACATAAAAGATCAAAGTATATTATGGCTCATGCCACTGGGAAAGGTGGGCTTTACCAGCCAGAGGTTGGTGGTTACATGGTAATTCGAAAAGTGTCAGGTTTATAGAAGTAAAAGGATTTCTTTTTAATGAGAGAGATTAGCATGAGTTCTCCTAATAGTTATATACTAAATCTTTACTGGTAGGTCTAGATTTCCCCCAAAAGGATGTTTGTTTTCTTCAAATGTCACAGCTTGTCATAGGCCTAGCATATAGAGTGTATCTAGCATGTCATTAAGGAGAACCTTGGTGGAAACCGTAAGTCAAAATGTACTTACATCAATGAGTTATCATTCAGATATCACAGACTAACGGGCTCTTCTTATTAAAATAGTGCAAGGAGAACACTGCATCACTTTTTTTCTTCCTCTTTGGGTTATTGTTACAGAAGGATGTGATATTGGGAACGATGAGGGTCATGTTCTAGTAATGATCAAACCAACACCAAAAATTGCACAAGTGATGGAAAAAACCTGACTTTCTTATGTTAAAACTGGTTGCCATGTAAAACCTTACACTGTGTACCACTTGACTTCTTGTTTTAAAATTATTTTCTCATCTATTCACTTGTATTTATTTCTTACAATTAAATGTATGTTAACAAAAGCTTGAAAATTTTCAACTCCCAAATTTCTCTTATTTCTAAGAGAATCACATCTACAAAGACACCTGTGGGACTTCTTTTTATTTGAATGTATTTGCTTAGTGATTTTTGTGTACCATAAATTGTTAGAATATATATTATGTATAAACTATAATATATTCATAGTACACATATATTGAAAAGTAACATGGAATGAATAATGCCTGGAATTGTTTCAAGGAGACTTTTAGTGTGTATGTGGTTTATAACCATCTGGTGTCTTTGAGATACTAGAGATAATCAAACATAGAACAAGTAAATCTTTTGCATTAGGGTAGAAACTTTATGGGTGAAAAGAGAAGGATCTTAGAATTTCACTAGTGACTTAGGTGAAATAGCAAAAATTAATGGAGGACTAAATTTGATAGATAAAATCAAGAATTACTGACATTTAATTTTGTGATAATTTTAAATATAATTAATATGACTCATGTTATATATTTGATCACAAGGTGGTATTAGATATAGAGAGTTATATTTGAGACTCACACAATGGAAGCTAAATGCAAGTGACCTATGCAAAGAGAATGCATAAGGATGAATAACAAAACACAAAACAAAACAAAGCAAAAAACAAGAAAGGACTTAGGGGTACTTCCTGAAATATTCAGTTTATTCAGAAATAAGGACTATTAATAATATAAGAAGCAACATGGGGGCCTCCCTGGTAGCGCAGTGGTTGGGTGCTGTGCTGTGGAGCTGTCGGCAGCGGCAACGCGGGTTCGACGCCCGGCCGGGGAGATTCCCACATGGCCTGGCAGACCTCTCCTGCCGCACCCACTGCTCCCCTCAGCAGTGTATTTCCATCAATCTGCCTGTTCTTCTCCCCACTCTGTCTCTGGTGAATCCTCTCGCTGCCCCACACCTCTGGTGTGTTCCCCAGCTTGTACGCAAAAATAAATAAATCTTTAAAAAAAAAGGGGGGCCTCCCTGGTGGCTCAGCGGCTAAGCGCTGGGCTGTGGAGCTGTCGGCAGAAGCGATGCTAGTTAGATGCCCAGCTGGGGAGAGTCCCACATGGTGCGGTGGACCTCTCCTGCCTTGCCCGCTGCTCCCCTCAGCAGTGTATTTCTGATCTGCCTGTTCTGCTCCCCACTCTGTCTCTGGTGAGGCCTCTCACCACTCCACACCTCTGGCCTGTACCCCAGCTGTATGTATAAATAAATAAATCTTTAAAAAAAAAGAAGCAACATGGAATGAGTAATACCTGGAATGGTTTCAAGGAGATTAATTCTATTAAACACTGCTGAACAGTTTACGAAAATGAAGACAAAGTAACTTTCATTGATTTTGGTAATTAAAATGTTCTCTGTGACCTTGACAAGAACTCTAGAAGGTATAGCAAAAACTTGATTAGCTGAGTTAAAATGACATTGGGAGGGCAGACAGTCTCAACACATTTTTATGTGAATTGTTTTTGTAGTAAGTGGAAGAAGAAAAGTAAAACAGAAAATCAAGTCAAGTATGTGGTCAGACACATAAGGTTACATTCTCTCAATAACTCCTAGGTATGCTTCACTAGCAATGCAAAGGAGAAGACTTTCAGAGAAGATGTGAAGGAAATACCCTTTGATGACTGATAACAGAACAAATTTACACTGTAAAGATAGACATGGAATATGAGACCAAATAGAAATAAGACTGTTCATCTGGTGATCGGATAATGGAAAAGGTCCCATCTAAAGGATCTACTTTCAAAATGAATTCTGAGGCAAGATCACAAACTGTAAGTGAAGAATGGAGGAGGTTTAGGTAGTCTGAAGTGAAACTGAAAAGTATGAACTAGTTTTCTGAGATTAAAGTAAAATTTGAGTTAGATGCATTACATGGCAGAATTGCCCATTTGAGATTTAGTTTATTGAATTTAAGATTAATCTATTCAGTTAAATGTGTAATTTTCTATAGAAACTTTAGGAGGGTAAATATTTGGATTCAACCATGACATGTCATTACATTTCATTCCACTAGGAATGGAAATGAAAATGCATGTGTAATGATCCCCATGAAAACTGAGGATGTTAGAAGTTTGGAGGTGATAGTCTGGTGAAGGTGCAGCTACTATATGGTTGTGAGGATAATTGAAAAACAAGATTGTAAGAGACAGTCAACATCAAATTTTGATGTCGTAGAGAGTAAAGTTTTAAAGGAAGTAGAGTTATTGTGTATAACAGTTTCTAGGTTGTAAGTTAGGATGACTGAAAGGAAATTTGTGGTGAGATCAAAGAACTGAAATAACTATCAATAGATATTCATGTAAGCAGATGATATATTTGCAAGACTATAAAATTAAACATGAAGAGGAAAACCAGGTTCAGTAATTTATCATTAACTATTGATAAATAGGCTGGAAGAGCAAAGGTGATAGCAGTGAGTTTCTAGGTAAGTGGCATGATGTCTGATGGGACTCAATAGACCTGGAGATTTTTGAAGGAGAAACAATAATTGGCTTGGAAGAGTCAAAGAATGTTTACACATTGGGTATGGGTCAATGTATAGAATAATAATGATACTTTAAGAAATGTCTTCCATCTAACAAGACTAGAAGAAGGTTTTATTCTCAGAAGAGCACCAATATTCATTTACTAGGAAAAGGAGAGAGACTTATTTTAAAAGGGGGTGAAAATTATAGAGAATGTTGCTGATTACACATCTGGAGTCCTAAAGGGCAAAATAAAGGGATTTCATGATGTTCAGGAAAAGTAGTGAGAAGGACTAGGTCAAACAAAGGGATTTAGAAACTACAGATGGAGCAGGATCATCTGACAGTCATGGACTTGTGCTGGAGTTTCAGAATAACCAAAGTGAAGAGAGATGGAACAGATGTTGAGACGCTTAGAGGAGAATTCATACTTGGTTCATACTGTAAACTCATCGTAAGTACTTCTGAACTTCCTGGTGATGTCTGAGGTAGTCTGGGGCAGGACTAGTAACTGTCAATAGTGTAATGAATCCACTTTTATATTATTGTTTATTGACAGTGACCATAGTCATTTGTGCAAATATCAGATACTAGCAATGCCCATGTCACTTTGAGATCTGAGGAACTTTACTGGACTTCTATCAATCTCCTACTCTCCTGTTATTTCCTAATATGAAATCAAAATTACAATGACGACCACAAAAACAACGAGCTGAACTATATAGAGCACACATTTAATATGTCATTAGTGTGTTAATATGTATGTAAAACTGCCTCCATTGTTCATTTCTGGACACAAATTTAACAGAGAGAAAGAGAGAGAGAGAGAAAGAGAGAGGGAGAGAGGGAGGGAGGGAGAGAGGAGGGAGGGAGACTTGAAATATCAGGAGTTTTAAAACAATTATAACATAGTGATTGGATACTGTGCAATTTGAAACCTGTGCTGATGTAATTTTGATATGGTTTAAGAAATATGTGACTTTTATGATCCCATAAAAAGTTAACTATATAACATCTTCTAATGTTACTATGTGAAGTTTTACTGTGGGATCATTACCCAAAAACATCTAAGATCTATTTTACTATCCAAACTTGGATTTATGCCAGAACAATTACTTTTCTTGAATCTGGAGTGCTAATATCATTTTTATTTAATGATCAAGGGCATGAGGTAGTCTATGCTCAACAAGCATTGACAGTCTCTTGGTGACTAATTGCACTAGTACTAGCACTTTAGAACAGTTTCAGCATCTCTTTAAACACATATAATTTTATGACACTTTATAATATTGGGTATAGGTGACCGGGTGTTTGTGCATTACTGAGTTTGAAAATCCATCAGTATGGTAGCATTTTATATGTTTGACATTTTTAAGTGAACATATTAAAAGTTCTACAGTAGTTAATCACAAATTAGTTGTGAAATAATTGAAAGTGTGTTGATGACCTAGAAACTAGTGATCTAAATAACATATGAAGAGAACCAGCAAATATTTGAGTGCTTACTATTTATTGTTTTAAAGATTTTCCAAAAATTAATTTATTCACATCTAACCTCAAGTTATTAGGTCAATTTGTTATTATTCTCACAAATGGTGGTGGAGAAAATTTGCAAAATATACCTAAGGTCACTCATCTGGTCAGTTATGTTCCAGAATGTGGATGCAGATCAAGCTCTAGTTTGTATAGTTCTAAGTGTTGTACCTGCTTCTAAAAGACAGCAACATTAATGGTTTATATTTTTATTTGAATACCTTGAATTTATTTTATGGGAGATATTATTTCTCATAAAATTGAATATGAGTAAAAAAAAGTGAATTGTCTTTCTCTTTTCATTAGTATAGTTGTAGATTTATAGACCTCAAAAATAACCTAAAGTAAAACAATAAACTTTTGTGAAGTTTGCAAATGTCAGAAGATAAAATATCCAAGTTATCAAATTAAATCTTTAAGCTCAAGGATGAAGCAATGTCGGCTTAACAACAGAACATCAGGGTGGAATATAAAGAATTCATGCATGTTGTAAGATGTTTTATTCATATATTGGTAAATGAATACATAACTAACTGAAAGCACTTTTGTTTTTGACATAACCTACATCTTGGAAGATGAGAAGCTTTATTTTTTTAATGCATGATGTAATAATAGATACATAATTTTGCTTGTTTCATTACAAGAAATAAATCATTGTTATCAACACAGTTAATCCTTTTTGGTGTTAAACCCTACTGCATAAAATCTGCTATAAAGTGGTTAGAAATTTTATTTTGTGATAGGAAACAACTATAAATTTTTGAAAAGGAGCTGAATATACAAAGCAACTTATTTTTTTAATGTAAATTAAAATGAGTCTGATATATGTTAGTGATGGTTTCTTTCATATGTATGTTAATGAACACACAGGAGTTGCTCTAAATTTCAAGTATAACAATTTTCTAGAACCAAACCTAAAATATAGCCAAAGAGTATAAAGCTCTATAGATTAGCAATAGGAACTGCAGAACCTTTGGGTACACAGGGATGCTAAATATACTTTAGTTTGTGTAACTATTTAAATTTCAGATTAACAGTGAATGTATAGTATTTGTTTGGGTCATAGATGTATTTGCTATTTTCTGAAATTCAAATTTAACTGAGTTTCCTGCTGTATTTTGATATGCTAAATCTGGCAACTTTAAGTATGCTGCATGACTATTGGGTCTCAATTATGTTATTGTCAATTAATCCCTTTTATCTCTATGAAAACTCTGTATTTGAACTACTTGAAATGCCATTTCAATTTATTTTCCAAAACAAATTATGTTGTTTTATATAACTATGAAGGGTCACTGTGTTAAGTGTTAACAATGAGCAAAATGCAGTAAGTTTTTGAATATTTTAGTAAGAACAAATATTGATAATTAAGTATTGATACTTAATAGAAACAGATTCCATACTCAAATTACCAATACATATTTTAACCAGAGATAAAAAGGTATCATTTTCTATACTTAACAAGAAACTATTTTGATTAAAGTAACTTTATTGTAGAAATATACATATTTTTATTAGGGAATTACCATTGTTTTGTGTCTTTGTTAATATTTTGAGCATATACCATTCTTCCCGTAGTGGGGCACCATAACCTTCCCACCACCAAAACACCCATGGCCCAGCACCAGAGTCCATTGTGTTCTCACCTCTCCCCTGCCTGAGCCCTTATTCTCATCCCTTTCTTGTTCCTCTAGCCCTCCCCTCTTGGATGTCTCAGATCTATGGTTAGCTTTCAAGGATGGATTTTATAGTTGATCTTTGTTTGACCCTTTGTTTGATTTATCTATTTTCCACATACAAGATCAAACTAAAGGTGTACATAGATATGTAGTTTCTTGTCAAATAAACCCATGTTTTGGCTGTTTGAACTTCAATTTTTAGTTTATAGCTATTCACCCTTTCATTCAATTCTCATTGTTAATTTGAACAGATAATTTAAAAAGACTGGTGAAGCACAAAATGTATTTGTCTTGTTAATTTTGTTAACAATTGCAACTACAAGGAGAGTGCATTTTCATAAATAGCTGTGACAGCTGCCGAGTCGAAAGCATGAATTCTTCACTCAGCAAATAATCTCCAAGGTGAAGAAGAAAGACATAATACTTTCTTCTAAGTTTTGTAACTCTGTTTTTAAAAAAAAAGTCACCAACCAAATAATTGCCTAGCTGGGACACATATTTATCCAGTAAATATTCTGATAGAGTTTTTTGTGGCTTTTTAAGGAAACACACACAAAAATAGATTGCTAGATTATGAAAACACCATAATCTTATAAAATCACCACAACCCTAAAGACACTCCAACTAATTATACACTTCAATTACCCCAACCATTTAGATTGGACCATCCATATTTCCTTTTTAAAGAGAAAACAGAATGTACGTTTTCCCTGAGTAATACTCCACCTCATTTTATACCATGGACGAAATTGGTAATATTTTAAAAGCCTTCTTAGACAACAGTCAACATTTTGCGTTATCCATTCTGATTTAAAAGGACCTCAAATGAGAAAACCATAATTATGAGTAATGGTTTATCTTATTTTTACATACTAATTGTTAAGTTCTAAGTTCCATCTTTCATTATAAAAGTAGTAACATTAAAATAAATGATAACAAAACATTTAATTCTACCACCTAATAAAATAATTGTTAGCTGTTTTTACAATTACCTAATTTTGGCTTTTTCTCTATGTATTTGTATCTGAATATGTGAATTTGTGTCACATATATTTTTCATCAAGATTATAATATGAGCTATTAGGTAGCTACAGTGGGTTACCCCGTTGAGTGATTTACAAAAGTGCTACTATCTATTAAATCATTTATTTTAATACCTGTAAAGTAAATATCTAGAGATAGGTATTTTTTAATTTTTAGAATAATAGATGTCAATTCTTGTGAAAGACATCCTTTCATTGGAGAAAAAAAGAAAAAAAATGATTCCAGTAAATTTTGCAAATTAAGGTGTAAAATCCACACTTTATTAAAAGCAAAATATTCACCTAATGTGGAAGTTTCAAATAAGGATGTTAAGTGTTCTGTTAAGTTAAGGAAATTGTGTTGTTTTAGACTGTACACTTAAAAAAAGTAGAATTTTAAAATCACTTAAGATTTTGCTACACTGCTACTGTTCCTCGTCCATTACGGCTTTTACTTTAAATCTTAGGTTTGAAGATGTTTGTGATCATTCAGTGGGGCTAAGGTTGTCCTATGAATCAATTTCATGTGAGTGTCATATTTCCATGCAAGAACAAGGAGGCCTTAGCTGAGGGTAGGGAGATCATTATTTTATTTTTTTTTTTTTTGGATACAAATTGAGCCTTTCCTTTGTTATATACTGGCGTCTTCAGGGACGTAAGACTTTCATGTTATGTTTAGGAATTGTGAATCACTGTGACACAGAAGTATTTACCAGTACTAAAGTTAATTAATCTGAAGATTTAATAAAGCTTGGCAGCGTTTTGAAGAATTGAAAGAATATGATAGATGGATAGAGAGATAGATTGGGGGCTTCTAGATCAGCAAAGAATAGTAGCATGAATAGGATGCAGAGCAATAAATGATGACCACTGTGACTAATTTTTAGGAGATATAAGAATAAGCCTGAAATAAAAATACATTTACAAAACCCTCACCTCTTCTCAGGATGATTGAGCACACAAATAGCAACCAAACCCTTTTTTTTTTTTTCATTTTTACATCTCTATCTTCTGAGATAATTCTCATTAGTATTATTTTTGTCTTAGAAATAAATGGTAAAATATAGCTCACTTTAAAGAAATTGTACTATAGGACACTTTCACAGAGCTGATCTGTTTCACAATTTGAACAAAATTGTACTTATCTGCCTGAATTGCTATTCTATCAAACCTCAAGGTAAGTTTTTTTTTTTAAAGATTTATTTATTTATACGTAGAAGCTGGGGTACAGACCAGAGGCATGGGGTGGTGAGAAGGTTCACCAGAGACAGAGCAGGGAGCAGAACAGAGATCAGAAATGCACTGCTGAAGGGAGCAGCGGGCGAGGCAGGAGAGGTCTGCCGCACCATGTGGGATTCTCCCTGGCTGGGCATCGAACTCGCATCGCGCGCTGCCGACAGCTCCACAGCGCAGTGCCCAACCGCTGCACCACCAGCGAGGCCCCTCAAGATAAGTTTTTAATTTAAGATCAAAATTCATACCTCTACTAGCTTACAGAAATAAAAAAAAATATTTTTTACCAGTTGTGGTTTATGTGCCAAGAGATACGTTAATGTTTTATCATACATTATTTTGCATAATTGTAGAAAAAGTAGATACACCACAGGTAATGATGAGCACTGAGAAATATTAAGCTACTTGTCAAATATCACATGGGGGGATAATAAAAAGAACCAAAATTTGCTCCTAATTCTGCTTGATTACAGAGCCTGTGTTTCAAAAATTACTGTGTTCTGCACCTATCCTCAATCTTTTGATATCATTGAAAGCTAGCGTTTACAACACTGCGTTTGAACTACCAAAAATACTTTCTGGTTGAAAAACAGGTTGTGCAATATCAAGATCTCCTTTTCCTGTATCCACTGAGTGGGTAGCAGCCCCGCCAGTATCTCTTTTCTGAACTAGAGTTTTTATGAGTTAGTGTAAACTGGCTTGCACCGATTCTGCACCTATCTCTGTATTCCACTCCTGTCTCCCAGATTCTCATATGAGAGAAATGTCTGGGTTATGTTATCCTTTCTCACACACATACTATTTATTTTGGGATGGGATGGTGGTGGCAGTAGCCTTAAAATTACTACCTGCTTACCCGCCTTTTTAGTTTCTGTGGAAAAGTGGTTTTTCATACTGTTTGGTGCATTCAGTTCTATAAGCCTTCCTTAGCTTTCCTTATAGTGGATTTTATTTTTCCAAGGAAAAATAAACAAAAACAATCAAAATTATTTTGTTAATTCCAGAACCTGCTATCCACATTACTGGCCTGCCATGTAAGATGCCTCTGGAGTAAAATTCTTGCTCTCTCTGTGTTGGAATTGTGGGTATGTGATACCTATACAAGGATGGACTTTTGCTTTACTCTGAAATTTAATTTTTTCTTCTTTTCTTGAGTTGTATCAAAAAGAGCTCATTTCTTTTGTATTTAAAAAAAATTCAAAATTTCTCAAAAAAAAAAAAATAAAAACCCTGTAAGGCCATCCAACATCACCTGTTGATGAATGTGGTTAAATATCAGACAGTCATTTATTTACATATGGAAGAGTAAAAATTTCGGTCATATCCATTCCACTCATTTGTTATTTTATTGGAAGTGTTTTAGGTTCTGGAACTGTGAAGCAGACTTGCCTGTCATTGTCTAGCAAATGCCAAAATTAAAAACTTGGCACTCAGAGGGAGAAAGAATAGCAATGACAGCCACGACCGCAAGAAAGCCCTGTTCCTGGGGCATATTTTCTGATTTGCATGCCACATTCTCAACTGTCCATCAGCTAAAATCTCTGTAGCTATATTTTTGCACTGTCAGAAAATAATTTCAAATATTTTTCTGCCAGCATGGACACAGTGCTCTCACTCTTACAAGCCTACAATTTACATCTTTTAAGATTAAAATACATGACCGATTGAAGCAGGGGAAGTAATGTGAACTTCATAGCTTTCTGCAAACTGCCGCTTTGAGACTGAAAAGAGGGTTGAAGGTTCAATCGCTATTCATTTGATCTTAAGATTTTGCTATGTCAGGGAAAAATAATGTGTTTAGAAGACAGGACACTCAGTCTGCTTCAGGCCAGCATATTGATTGCATTTGCTATCTGGATAAAGAAATATTTTGGAATCACGGAGTTGGATATTTGGCAGGCTTGTCGAGAAGCAAAATCAAATACTAGAAGATTTACTCCAGCCTTTTGCTATAAAATGTTTCCTTCCCTCATATATAACTGTCTTCCCCCCCCCCCATGTGGAGGATTGTTGGAGTATTTGCAACTCTACATATTACTGGTTGTAACTTTATTTTTCAGTTTTTAACCAAATCATATACATTTATAAGTAAACATTGGAAAAAGCAAGTTTAATTGCTCATGGGATTCTTATGACTACATCAAATTTTTGCTCGATAAGATGACTGAGGTTTAGGGAGGCACAGCTAGTTAGTAAAAATGCTGGAACTGGATCCAATTGTCACTTGAAGTCATTCTTTAGCAAGTCTAGGCAGTAGGAAATAGCGAAGAAATTACCCTTCGTGTGCTGTTTCATTCAATATGTTATCATTTGCACACTTTGAAGTTTAGTAACTCTCTTTGCAAGAGTGAAATATTTACATTTATAAAAAAGCACGCATTTAAATAGAGGCTATTCATCATGGAATGAGTCCTAAATGGGTTTTGTAATATTTAGTCACCGACTCAATTTCCTCATCATTCAATTATAATAATTGTAGGATCTGCTTTTCAGAGTTGTTTGTAGGAATACTTGAATGTGTAAACCACCTGGAACATTACCTAGGTACATGGCGAGGGCTACATAGAAATGTTAGCTAACTGATCCATGGCTTTAATGTTGAAACATAATTTTATTACTGGAACATAAAACCCGGTGATATTTTTTTCTCTGAATAAGACAGTGAGTGATGTTTCAACTGTGAAGTAAAGTTTCTTAAAAGTATAATAAATTGCTTAGGAGGTGATTTATATAACTCAAAATGCTGCACTGTGATTCACTTGAAGCACTGAGGGAAAATAATGATATATAGAAGTCACTTATATGACTTTCTCTTCTGTTTTTCAATAAGCATCTACTTTTAGATCATTTGTATAAAACTTTTTTTGTCTTTTTTCTTGAGGGGGGTTTAGAGTAAGAAAAACTTGGGGGAAAAAACCTCATTAAATTCATTAAATTACATATTACAGATATTTCCATGGTATATTGGCATCCTGAAAGTGATATTTAAATAATTTCCCAGCATGGCATAATCTATGCTTGTACATATTTTACATAAGTTATTACCTTCTACCAAGGAATGAAAATGAGAATTGTTTAAAATGGGATATGCTTGATAGTGAATCAAATTTCCCTAGTATGTAAATTATTTCCTGGGAGTGAGAAAGGCACATTGGGAGCAATTTAATAAATGATACCCTGGCGGTCTGAACGGATTAATGAACATGATTATCCTTCTCCTGCAGAAGGAGAAAACTGTCATTCTGTAGTTAGCCTAAAATGAGCTCTCCATAGCGTAACATCAAGGTATTTAGTGGGGAGAAAGGGGATAAATATAAGTGCCCCATTTAACACTCTTGGGGTAGAGCTACGTTACATGATTTTCAGTATGGTGTCATTAGCAAAGGAACGTATAGTCTTATTGAGGAAAGAGCATGAACTAGTTATGTTAAAAAAAAAATTGTCTGGTACTGTGGAACCTGGTCTAAAGTTAAGTCCATAACCTTTCTTTTCTAAATGTAGAGGCTTAAAGTTATACCTCATTTTCTCTGCAGGGCTTCAAAGATATTTTCCATTCAAGCTCCTCTATGGAATGGGCTTAGTGCTCTTTACTCTGCCACAAACTAAAGTAAATGCATGTATGTCACAATAGGAAAACAGAGTTATTTATGCTTTAATATAACTTAATTACCAAAAACATAAACTTAAACAACAAAAATGTATTATCCCATTGCCTCAGTCAGTTCATACTGGGCTTGTCTGATCCAATCAAGTGAGTCCTTGAAAGATTTTGTGTTAAACTTGAAGAGCTCCAAAACACATCTAAGGTTGGCCTTGAAGGATCAAACTGCAAACTTACAAACCTTCTAAGGAACATGTTCAAGTGACAAGGACCTGAAATTTGACTTTGTTGGATATTGAGCAAGAAGATGGGGACTCAGTTTTGTAAACATAAAGAAACAAATTCTTCAAACAACCTGAATGTGCTTAGAACTAGATCTTTCCTTAGTTGAAACTCCAGGCAAGGTTCAACTTAGGAAAGTTGTAGAATTATTGAATCACTGAGAGATGAGGGGTCTCCCTGGCAGCACAAAGGATTAAGTCTCAGCACCATGAAGCTTATCAGCAGCCACTGCAGGACGAGTTTGCTCCCCGGCCAAGAAGCTTCCCACATGGTGCAGCAGACTTCTCCTGTCTCTCCTGGTGCTCCCCTCAGCAGTGTATTTCAGTCATTCTGCCTGTTCTGCTCCCCACTCTGTCTCTGGTGAATCCTCTCACCTCCCCACAACTCTGGCCTGAGCCCCAGCTCTTGTATGCATAAATAAATAAATCTTAAAAAAATATCACTTAGAGAGGAGGAAGAAGGAATTAACCCTATTTGTAATTTTTCTAGAAAAGAGTGGTGGAAGGGAAGGAGAGAAAATGACAAGATGACCAAAATGCTAACAAAGAATATTGGCAAGGAGTGATTTCAATAATGGGACATGAGAGGACCACTATAATTTAACAGAATTATGATGATGAGAAACTTCCTGTACCTTATTAGTTCCCTCTTCTGAAAAATAAGATAATCATAGTAACTACCATATAGGATTGCTTTAAAACCTTTGTACATATAAATTATATATAATAGTATCTGGTTTCTGGTAAGTTCAAGAATTATTAGGAGATACTAAATTAAATAATTAGCAGTAGTTACTAAGTAATAGAATTATAAGATAATTGGAAAAAATGATGAGATCAATATGGATGGATGAGAACACAACAAAAGCCAAGTGACTACAAAAAAAGCAGAAGGTTAAAGAGAAAATGTGAATGAAATAAAGAAAATGAGCAAGGATATTGGATTTACCATTTGGAAAAGACTATTTGAAAGTGAATGTATACACACATACATACATACACACACACACACACACACACACACACATACACACACAGATATATATTCTTATGAAACCAGATAAATATAAGGTACACCTCTATCTCTGAAAAAAAAAAAGATGAACACAAACAAAATAGGAGAGAATATAGTTAAATAGATTGTTAGGTATTTGAACAACTAATCTCATAAAAATTAACATCAACTATGATGAAGATCTCCGGTAGCTAGTAACAGGTTTACAATTCTTTTTACTAAATAACTATACTATTCATGTGTGTTATGGCTGATTTACTTGTCATGTACAGACATTGTGTATGTAACATAGAGAACTATCTTGATATATATCATATAGAAATATAAAATATGTTTAACTGAAATAACTATACTTGTTTAAATTTAAAACTGTTGTCTTAGGCACTCTTAGTTTTTGTGGAGCATAAGATACAGTTTTATTAACTTGCAACTAGAACCACATTGCTTTGCATAAAAGAAGTGGAATCCATTACCTTTCCCTAGCAGGTGATTTACTCTGCTATTTGTTCTAATCAAACATGCAGAAAGTGATGCTGTGATGATTCTGAGTCTAAACCTCAGAGCTTGGGCAAAGACTTTCCTCTATTGCTCTGGTTGGAATTCTGTGACTCTCCTATAAAGAGTGTGCTGTCATGAGAGACAGAGACCCATATCCCTCTGTGTCTCTGCTCCTGAATCTAGTAGCTGCCTGACAAGTGAAGTTATACTGGATCATACAACCACAAGCCAACCCATTAGCTAACCGCATTCCATGAATGAGTCCAACAGAGATCAGCCAACTTGGCTTACACCAGACTAGAATAGCCTAGCCAACAAATCATTGTGAGCTGAATAAACATCTGCTATTTTAAGCCCCTAAGTTTTGAAACACTTGGTTCAAATATAGCAATGCAATTAGAGAAAACTGCCTAATATTTTGATTATATTCTCAATGTGAATCACCTAAATGATAAAGGTGCCAAAACAAACAAACTGATAAATACAAAGAAGACAATAGCATATTTGTTTAGGTTGCATTAATTAAAATAGACTGTCCAAAACAGTAATAATAATGATCTCAGAATGCATTCTCACAGCTGTGTTGCAGATGGAGGATGATATATACTTCAAATGCAATAATACCTTTATAGAAATACTAATTGAAAACTAGATGTGCAAAGGAAAGTAGCCAGGATTATTGTATTCTCATGATGTACCACCATTCATTTCTTCTGTAACCTGGAGAAAAGAAAATTCAGGAGACATCTAAGAATGACTACATGTATCTGAAATGTAACATGTAAAGGAAGATTCAATTTGTATTCTGCATGATTTGAAGGACAGAAAACAAAAACATATCAGGGTGTGTGAGTGTGTTGTTGTTGGTTTGCGGTAACAAATACCAGTATAATTCAAACAGAAATAATCTAACAATTACAATTTAAAGTAAATGAGCTGTTAATTGGAAGAGGAAACCCTCAGAGGAAACCAGGTATCAGGTAAGAATTGGACTGAAAAATTCCTTCCAATCAAGCTGTTATTTTGTCATAGGTACTTCCTAACATAAGGGAGAGAGTGGTTGTCTTTAAGCTTGATTGCATTGTTAATCAAGAGAAACATCACCTACTAAGTTGAAAGGCATACAGTTAAAGATATGTGGATGTACAAGAGTGGGGTAAAAGAAGGATAAATGAGAAAGCATCCAAACTCAATCTTCCTTTTCTTTTAGTTTCTGTTTCATGTTAAGAAGCAATTGAATTTGCCCCGGAGAATCCTCATTTCTGCGGTCAAAGACAGTCAAATATATCTGTCTGTCTGTCTGTCTATCTACTACGTACCTATCTACCACTCATCTATAGTCTATCTAATCTATCAAATCAGCCAAGGAAACTACCACAATATTCAAGAAGGACATGCACCAACTAATTAGAATTAAGATATAACAGTTCATAAATAAATGCTCAGTTTGGTGACCCACAAATAATAAAGGAACTCATTGAAAATAAACTGATTTTATAGAAGCAGCATCAAAGAAAACTGTAAAATAAAGAGCCTTCATTTAGCTTGAAAAGACAGAAAGGAAGCATATTTATATCAAATTCCTAAAAGATATATCTATTCACTAAGAAATAACAATGGGCGATATTTCTGTACTACATATTAAGTACACAAAATGGTGTTAACTTTATTAATTTATCTCATTTTGAACTTCACAAAAGTCCTACTAGATATGTGTCCATATTTTCCCATTTTAGAGATAAGGAAACTCAGAACAGAGATTAAGTACCTTTTTGCCTAAGGCTGCCCATCTAGAAAGGAGCAGTCAATATTTAACCCATTAAGCCGGATCCCAAGCATTTAACCATTAGAGCACTTTCTGCATGTGAAAACTGTGTTGAAAACACTGCTCTAGTGTGTCAAATAACAAAAATTCAACTGAGTTGACTGAAAAGATCTAATTGACTTTGGGGCCTCCCTGGTGGTACAGGGGTTAATGTCTCAGTGCTATCAAGCTTTCAGCAGCCACTGTGGCATGAGTTCAATGCCTTATCAGGGAGCTGACCCCCATGGAACATCAGACCTCTCCTGCTGGTGGGCTGCTCCCCTCAGCAGTGTATTTCAGCAGATCTGCCTGTTCTGCTCCCCACTCTGTCTCTAGTGAATCCTCTCATCCCCTGCATCTCTGGTCTATACCCTAGTTCTTCTATGAATTAAAAAATATAAATAAAAATAAGATGTAATTGACTTTATTAAAGGATTCCAGAATTGGGCAGGCATTGTCCCATCTAACAAGCAGAGATGTGCTGTAAACAGTTATTTAAAATGAAAGACTTTTATAGTCAAAAAGAGGATGAGACAACTGCATTAACAAAGGAAAAGGAAGTTCACTTCAACCAAAGACAACTACTAACTGGGGAAGGCATGGGGGAAGGTGTTTTATCAGGATATTAGCTCAAAGTGCTGACTAGGAAACTCCAGATCAATTGGTTTAAATTTCCACTTTTGGGAGAAGCTGAGACTGCAATTAGGCTCAGTATTAAGTCTTGATGTTGCAATAGGAAGGATTCAATTTGGGGGAGTGTCCTCCTTCCCTCCCTCCCTCCCTCCCTCCCTCCCTCCCTCCTTCCTTCCTTCCTTCCTTCCTTCCTTCCTTCCTTCCTTCCGCTTTCTTTCTTGTCTCAATGCAAGATACTAAGGATATTAAAATATTTCTAATGAAGCTCTTAAAGAAGAATACAGAGTGAAAAGGACCTATGTGGAATAAACTAAATATGATTGAAGATAGAGTTTGATAAATTTAAAAAATAATGTGTACAGACCTAATGAATGCTATAGGGACCACAGCAGTGGGTGAAATTGGTTTGGTTGATGAGATTGGTTGGTGGAGGTATTATTTAATTTTTATTTTGGAGTAGAGGCACTAGTTTGAGCATTTTTATCACTATGACACTATGAGCAACAGATGATGCTTTGCTGCCATGGGTTGAAGCAAAAACTCTAGGGAGAATGGAAAGAGGATTTTGTTTTCTTGTTCTCAAGGCAAAGCATGAACTGCAACCAAAATAGAAAAATCACGTGCATGATCTTTTAGATTCCTGCAGATATCTTTTACTAGGAAAGCATTTTGTTTCACACTTGCTACAATACAATAAAGCATACCTTACTTACAACTTTCTTTTAATCTCATACTTTCCATAAGACCAATTCTGCAAGAGAATTAATAAAATTAATGTTGTAAAGTTATAGTTATGTGCTTGAGTTCTTATGAAAGAATTTATAGAAGAAATTAGAGTAACATTATTTTAAACTAAGGGAACACACTAAGTGTTACAAAATGAGCTTTAAAAAGTAATTTAAAAAAAAGCTTCTTTTAGATCAATGTTAGTGCACTAAAGGGTACCCTGGGACCCCCAAATTTACACACCCTAAATGGGTCCAGTCATCTGTGTGCTCAAAGACAAAGCATATTCTTAGTGTAAAAGAACTTTAATATAATAATTGTCCATAAAGAGAAATAGAAGAAAGGATAATTGTTTCCCAATAAAACAATCCAAACTACCCAGCCCCTCAAGGGTAAATGCCCAGCCAAACAGGTCTGGCTGGAATTAGGGACACTGAGGCCCAAAAGCTTGCCTCAAGTCTAAGGCACTTTGTGGCAGAAAACCATGGGAAGGGGGTGAAAGGGGCAAAATCAAAGTACAAACCAAGTTAACAGACTCCCTACGTGCCTCTCACCATGTGTCTCTTTCAATTGTGTCTACATATCTCCACTCACACATCTCTTCCAAGTCCCCCAAGTCTCTGGGGCAAGTCTAGAACCAAGATGCAAGCACACCCTTTTTCTCCATGTGTCTCTGTCTGAGCCCACCTGCCTTCCATGTTATATAGCTTCATCTGGCCATACTTTCTTCCCAGTAGCTAGAGTCCAAGGAGTTTACATGTAAGTAGGGGTGGGGAACATGGTACCTCCCTCTTTTATGGAGATGCCACTAAAATCAATCTCTAAATAATCTTTTTCCTTTCTTTTCTCTTTCAGTTCCATACCTGGGATCCTATTTTAGAATCAAATAAGAGAACAATTCCAATTCATTTCAAACAAGAAATCCATGTCCCCACCTAGTTCCATCCAGTTAAAACTTTAGTAGAAGAATGCATGACTGGAGAAGCCTGTTAAGTCTACCTGGTTGTTCAGTCTACCATGAAACGCTCAGGGCTTTTGGGTCATCTGTTTTATGTGACACCAGACCCATTCACATCCCAAAAGTGCACCACACCATTCACAAAACTGACATCTCTGACAGAAAGCTTTATGTTCAGTGATGTTTTCTGCTTTCTTCCAAGAGATATATCCCTTTGGACGAAGATCAAAAGGTAGGCAGGGGTAGCCGAGGTGAAAATAAAATGTAAACTGGGAGAGTAAATAGAAGTAATTCGAGAAATGCTTCAAAAAATGAGGTTAAGGAAGTAATTGGGTAATACTTGGTGTCAGTATCTTTAGATAATATCTGCTTTTATGTCCTTGGCATGAAACAACAAGAGGGTGAGAGAATAAAGAAATGGAAATTAATTTATGATATTATACTATGGGGGGGTTAATGGCCAGAAGTAGGGATAAAGAAAGAGGATGGATTAAAGAGGAACTGCAGTTAGAATAAATAGATAATGGTGTCATAAAAAAGGATGAGTAGGGTCTCCCTGGTAGCACAACGGGTTGAGTCGCAGCACTATGAAGCTATCCAGAGCCACTGCAGCACAAGTTTGATACCCAGTCAGGGAGATTCCGACATGGTGCAGTAGACCTCTCCTATCTCATCCGCTGCTCTCCTAAACAGTGTACTTCAGTAGATCTGCCTGTTCAGCGCTCCACCCTGTCTCTGGTGAATCCTCTCACCTTCCCCCACACCTCTGGCCTACACCCCAGTTTGTATGCATAAATAAATATTTTTTTTTAAAGGATGAGTGAAAACAGATGGACTTTAATATTTTCAGCTTGGAAGACTAATGAATTTAATTCACTCAATAAAACTTTGATAAGTGTCTCAAATATGCTTGTCTCAGAAAGAGGCAAATTGACCCCAAAATAAAGCCACTCTCTTTACTATCAGATAGATTGCAGTTTATTGTGGAAGAGCACTAGATAGAACTACCAAAATTAGTGTTAATTGTAAGTAGTGGTGCTTCAGAAATGGTCTGTATGTTTAAAGATAGGGAATTGGTATAAAATTATGATATTCAGGAGAGCTTAAATAAATAAGTGACAAGGAATATAAATATATATGCCTTTTATAGATTTAGTTGGGTGGGGAAAAGGGTAAATTTGTAATTGTGACCCATAATGTTAAATAGAGAGATGAGAAAATCATGTTTAAAGTCATTTTTTTTTTCATGCAGAGTAATGAGTTTAGTGAAAGAAGGAGAAAAAGGGAAATACTGGGTATTCAGGGAGTTTTTCATGAAAAATTTCTATGGATATTGCCTTGAATCAATGGAAAGCATTAAAGGATTTTAATCAAGGAAGTTCAAGGAGCAGATTTTTACTCTAAAAAGCTCTAGGGCAACATCAGGGAGAACTGATTCTGTGTTGATCAGACTCGAGATATAAAACTAGTTAGGAAGATGATATGGTCAGAGTGGGGAAGAGTAGTGAGAACCATTACTAATAGAGGGCAGGGGCAGAGGGAATAAAGATTAGAAAACAATTTCAAAAAGGTTCATTAAGGAGATGAGGTCCATAGTGTGTGATGATTAAAAATAAATACTGAAGTTTCCTCCTTCAGAAAGACCCTCTCTACCAAGGTTAAGTAAATGGTCATCTATGGAAGGGATATCTGCCTACTCTAACTTATTTCCCCATGCTTCCCTAGATAATGCAATGTAATTCATTTGGAGTAACAGTGAAACCAGCACAAATACGGCCTCCCTTTCAACATGACATAGGTAGAGTTAAATGAACAAGCTTTTTGGAGTCTCCAATATGATTAAAAGTTGTCAATATTTTCAGTTGGTGCCTCTTTTTTTCTTTTCTATACTTTGTCTTTTCAGTGTCCTGCAACTTAGACACAAGGGCTGAAGTGCTCACCAGTCTTCACGAGCTGGGAGGTGACCTTGGATTGGAAGCTGTTTTAGTCAACTCAGGCTGCCAGAAGAAAGTACCATGGCTTGGGTACCTTATAAGCAACAGAAACTTACTCCTCACAGATCTGCAGGCTGGAAGTCCAAAGATCAGAGTGGCAGTGGGTCTGGGTTCCACTGAGAATGCTCTTTTGGGTTATGAATTACTGTGCATTCTCACATGGCAGAAAGCAGAGATGGGGCACAGGCTCTCTGAGGAGCTTCCCATGAGAACTCTACCTTCATCACCACATATAATCCTGTTATCTCACAAAGGCTCAATCTCCTATTACCATGACATTGGGTGGGTAGGATTTCAAAATAATTATTTTGGGGAGACATAGCATTCAGTATATCACAGAAACTTTATGTTAGTCTTGTAGAAAAAAGTGACTCAAAGATGTCTGAAGAAAACAATGCTATCTTGCAAACTCTGGGCATCCCTCAAATAGTTTTTCTCTATAATGAGAGATAAATTAATTTTAGTATTAAGTTACTGTTACTTTAGGTTTCAATTTTATTCAACAAAATTCAATCATAGGATATATATATTTTTTTCACCATGCTTAATACATATATTTTTACTTTCCATTATCTTTTTATTGATTTACTACTTCTTCATTATTTATCTCTCTCCCACTGGACCATAGGTAGTATGAGAGAACAATCATTGTTCATTTTTTCCATCATTATATCCTAAGCACTGAGAATAGGACCTAAGACAAATTATGGGTCAATAAATATACTTTGAGTAATTAAACAGATGAGTAAAGTGGTTATGGACTTTGGATTAGGCAAGTATATCAAATACAGATTTCTGAATTTGGATGCTATCACAATGATATAAAAAATTGAAAATGGAGAAAACCTGTGGGTCTGAGGACAGGAAGAGCTCAGTTTCTTTTCTTTTTTTCTTTTTTAAAGATTTATTTACTTATGCATACAGGATGGGGTACAGGCCAGAGGCATGAGGTGGCAAGAGGGTTCACCAGAGACAGAATGGGGAGCAGAACAGGCAGATTGACCGAAATACACTGCTGAGGGGAGCAGCGAGCGAGGCAGGAGAGGTCTGCAGCGCCATGTGGGAATCTCCCAGGCCAGGCTGCAGACAGCTCCACAGCGCGGTGCTTAACTGCTGAACCACCAGGGAGGCCCTCAGTTTCTATCATTGTGAATGTGAGGTGCTCATTTCACAGCCAACTTGAATCATCCAGTAGAAAGTTAGGTATTTGGATTTTGAGCTTAAAATGATGTTCTGGGCTTACTAATTATGATACATTAACCATGAGAATACTGAGGGTAATTTTAATTCCTGGGAAGTAATGAGTACATACAAAGAATACCATTGAGAGCAAAAGTCAGAGAGACACAAATATTACATACAGTAGAATAGTAGGCATTAGAAAGGCAGGAAAAGAAAGGGAAATATATCTTATCAGCAAGGCAGGGTGGTGCTGAAAGTAGCAAAAGGCAGTAATCTGAATCAAAAACTACATAAAAATGCAATATTGGTGAGGATGTGGAGAAAAAGGAACTCTGGTGGGAATGCAAATTGATCCAACCACTATGGAAAGAATGGAAAGCGGTATGGCGTTTCCTCAAACTGCTAGAAATGGAACTTCCATATGACCCAGCAATACCACTACTGGGAATATACCCAAAAGACACAAAAACACTAATCCGAAAGGATACATGCACCCGCATGTTTACTGCAGCACTGTTTACAATAGCTAAGGTATGGAAACAACCCAGATGCCCCAAAATAGATGACTGGATCAAGAAAATGTACATATACACAATGGAATACTATTCAGCATTCAAAAAAGACAAACACATGCAATTCGCAGCAACATGGATGGATCTAGAGGGGATCATGATCAGTGAA
Organism: Scalopus aquaticus; assembly: GCA_004024925.1. NCBI lineage: Eukaryota > Metazoa > Chordata > Mammalia > Eulipotyphla > Talpidae > Scalopus > Scalopus aquaticus. Next base: position 29,186 of record PVIJ01008791.1, read on the forward strand.
ATAAGCCAGAAAGAAAGAGAAAATTATCGAATGGTTTCACTTATAACAGGAATATAGGGGAGCCAAATAAGAATACAACATTCAGCAGGGAAGGAGGGGAGAGGGAGGGCTCAAGAGGGGGGAAGAGGAGAGCATGGGGGACTATGGTGATGGCTCCACGGGTGAACAGGTGGTGGTTAACTTATGGGGAATACATAATAATGTAAAAGATACGAATAACAAAAACAAATACTATATTTAAAAATATATCATTTGGATTTCATAGCTAGAAGATTCTTGAAAGTGTTGGGAAAGCAGGAGATTTTGTGAGGGGAAAAGACAAAAGTCCATGGAAATAAAATTGAGAAAGTAAATATAGACAACTTGCTCATTAAACTAATACAAAAACAGTAAGAGATATAGCAGGATGGAAGAGGAACATGGTAAGAAATATTTATTTTAAACTGGAGACATTTGGAAATAGTTTGGTCTAATGCTAAGTAGGCATCATTTTTTAAAAAAGAAGTTAAAATGCAGAGAAGAGAAATATTGATAAACTAAAATCCCTTCAGGCCCTGAAAGCTAGATATTTGATGTGAGATAATTTGTAATTCCAACACTGTAAGCCAAAAAGAGAAATTTAAGTTTGTGGATCCAAATTCTGACTAAATTCTTGGTCCCAATTTGAACTTATTTATTTGAAACTGTAATGGAAATAAGTATTCAGCCTGACTATTTATCGGGAATGATTTCCTTTATGCAGTCCCTGATGGATATAAGAGGTGACAGGCTCCCTCTCCCAAAGTGGAGTCAATATTTTTAACATGTCTTTCATGAGACAAATACATTATTAGGACTAAAGCTAAATTCTCTAAGTGGCATTAACGATTGCCCAATTTTGAAAGATGAACGTGGAAGCTGTTGGTAAAAAATTTAAGATATTTAAAGTGATAACATTGAAGGATAAAAAGAGAGAGTAAATTTTATAAAGTGCCAACTATTTATAATGTTTTCATTGATTTTTATGTGGAAATAGCAATTTTATATACACAGAAAGTGAAGTTCAGAAACTTAGTAACTTAACGTGGGGACAGAGCTAATATATGACAAAGTCAAGGTACATCTCCAAAATCTCTGATTTCAAGGTCCACGCATTTTAAAGAAGACCTCACTACTATCTCGAAACTGTTCCCATTGAGAACAGAATTGAGAGTGCAGAAATTAACCCACCCATACATGAACAGTTCATTTAAGACATAAGAATAAAAAATATACATTAGAACAAGGACAGCCTCTTCAGTTAGTGGTGTTGTGAAAACTGGACAGCCACATGCAAGAGGATAAGCTAAACCATCACCACATACCATACACAAAAATTACCTCAAAATGGCTATAGGACTTGGATTTAAGACCTTAAATTACAAAATACATGGAAGAAAACCCTGTCATAATACTCTATAACATAGGATTCAGAAATGTCTTTGTATATTCATCTCTAGCAGCAAGGAAAGCAACAGTATAAATAATTGGGACTACATCAAACTTAGAAGCTCTGCACAGTGAAGCAAATGATCGCTAAAACCAAAAGACACCCTACTGAATGGGAGAAAATAATTGCACACTATGCATTATAAAAGGAAATAAACTTAAATCAAAATGCAGCAGTGAGAGACAAATACCAAAATACAATTACAAGGAAATAATAAGTAAAGGAAATAATTAAGTGAAGGAATATAGAAGTATGCATTACACTGTTTTGTTAAACTATTTTTAGAGTTTAAAAGCAAAGCATAACTGTTTTAGCATTTTAATAAATTATTTCAAGCAAACACTGAAGTAATCATGTTACTGAACATTGGTCAAAATCATTAAAGAATATGATCAATTGGATAATGCTGCATATCATTATGTATCCAATAGTCATGCATAATCGTTAATAAAAATAAAGTTCCTTGTTTCAACAGTTACATATTAATAAATACCTGTTCTACATCATTCCTAGCAATAGATGAGTCCAAAATTTTTGTCCAATAATAACTACATCATCTGGTTTTTTAAATATCCTCCTGATCTACAGATTGTGAGATGTCATTCAGTATGAAACATAAATGAAAATTAAAAGCCCATTTTCTTTCCTCCAGCCTTAAAGATGCCCTCCAATGGCCCTGCCTTCAAGTGCTGATCCCCTCCTGTATCCTACCCCATGCTGATCACAACACTGTTAAGATATCACTGAATGCTGATTTGTGCATGGGTGTGTGTCAGGGAATGGCCTAAGAACATCACACCTAGAGCATGCACAGTGCATCTGCATCACCTTCTAAGGCAGAATGTTAGAGATACTATCTATATATGAGATTTCTTTTTTTAATGTATCAGAGTGGGTCTCCATGACTGATGGAATGTACAACCTATTTTTATTACCATGTTGTTTTTGTGTCTGTTTCCATTCTCTCTGATCAGTCACTGGTGAAGCAAATTGCTATATTGTGAGGATACTAAAGCAACTCTATGGCCCAGGTGGTGAGGAAATTTCATGTAAGGACAATACTGGAAGCAGATCCTTACCCTTATCCAAGTACTGTATCCATTTCTTTGGGTTCAATGACTTCAACCTCGCGAGAAACTATGGACTACAATCACTTAGCTTAGTATTCCTGAATCTGATTAGAAATATTTTCTGTTTTAAGCTGCTAAATGTTAGAGCATTATGTTCCACTGAGATGGATATATTATCATTAGTTTTCTAATGACTTGTTTGGCACCAAAAATCAGAGTAAGTTTCAGCAGCAATCTCTAAATATAACCATTGTATCATGTCAAGCCTTGATATCTTGAACTTTTACCAACATAGATGATAGCAGTGTGTATTTTAAGGTCCACTTATTATTTCAGTATTAATAGAAAGATACAGTGAGGCTATCCCTTTGAATCTCCTTCAGAATGACTCACTTGTCAGTTTAATTTTCAAACATTTTAATAACTGTATATTAGCTAATACTTACTGAGACCTTGAATAAAAGGTCAATGCTAACTTATTCATCTGACTATCAGGGAGTCAAAGTAACATTAAGTAGCCTGTCATCAAAAAAAAATTACTAATAAATATTGAGAAATGCACTCTTGTTCCTCCTTTTTTTCTTGGTTGAAGGGCATATAAAACGAAGCAACACAGAAGCAGTGTTATTATCATTATTATGCCCAACTTATTCTACACTTAATAGGTAACTTATTCAAAATACAGAATTATGTATAACTGTAGATGATAAAAGAAAAACAAATGTAAATTTAACATTTCTTGGGCCAACATATTATATGAAAGTCAACTGATACATGTACATTCTAAAAATTTAGAAACGGAGAAATAAAACTGTGAATTACATGTTTTATTGCCTATTCTAAGATAATTGCACAATGGTCTAAAATTAATTGCCAAATTGGATTTTACAGGTAATATTGGTACAAGATGTTTTTAAGAGTAAGTGTAAAGAAAATAAAGCACCTGTTTTAATGAAGTTGTAGCTTGTAGCTTCCCTTGATTAAGTTTACAACAAAGCAAATGAAAGTGATTCTTCAAGGTCAAGTTGACAAACATAGTGCTGTAAATACATGGATTCTAGCCATCAAGTAGTTTCATTGATGAGAGTGTCCTTTTCCTGAAGTTAAAGTTATATATTGCATAGTCCTCAACTGATGCTCTAAATAACAGTTGAAAGTAGAAGATTAAAATAACACTTTTATTTTTTTTAATAGATATCACTGTTGTCACAAATCCCCCCACCACAGACCATTTAATGATGTGGAAAAGGAGAGAGATCATCCAGACCCCTTTTAAAATCCTCAATCTTACTGAATTATGGGTAAAACAAAAATTATTTCATTTTAGGGGCCTTAGACTCCCTGCATGGACTAAAATCATGTTGCTTACGAGATTGTTAAGATATCATTGAAAAGTGATATATGTGTGGTCATGTATATATTAATTATATTATGAATTAATAATATGAATTAATACTATTACATCTAGAACATGTATATCACATCTTTAACACCTATTAAAGGAGAATGTCAGTAGATTATATGTGCACATGGGAATCTTTTACAGTATCAGTTCGTTAATTAAGACTAGAGGAATAGAAAAGAACACAAGGGACCATGGAGATGGATCACGGGTGAATTGGTGGTGGGCTACCCAAGGGGAATACAAAATGTAAAAGACATAAATAACAATAAATATATATATTAAAAAAAAACAATAAATTTGATTCAATCCTCAAAAAAAAAAAAAAAAGACTAGAGGAATAGGGCCTCCCTGGTGGTGCAGTGGTTGAGCACTGCGCTGTGGAGCTGTTGGCAGCGCGTGATTTGAGTTCGACGCCTGGTGGGGGAGAATCCCACATGGTGCAGCAGACCTCTCCTGCCTCGCCCGCTGCTCCCCTCAGCAGTGTATTTCTGATCTGCCTGTTCTGCTTCCCACTCTGTCTCTGGTGAACCCTCTCGCTGCCCTATGCCTCTGGCCTGTACCCCAGCTTGTAGGTATAAATAAATAAATCTTAAAAAAAAAGACTAGAGGAATAAATAACTTAACAGATGAACTGTTACTTAATAGTTAAAGTAACTGAAAGTTACCTAATAGAGCAAGGCATTAGGACAGAGATTGGCAGTTCAAAATCATCCTTTGTTTTATTTTACTTTGCTTTGTATTTTGGTTAGGACATGTGGTACTATCTGACTGTATGTAATATGAATGAACCCTTGGATGCACATTCATCTTATCATAGACATTGCCTAGCACAATCTCGAGTAAATAACAGGCCGTTCATAAACGTTGGTTTCTTCTCTGAGTTTCGATGTCAATGTTCCAAGAGACTTGTGAATTTTGAAAGTAAAACTTAGGGCCTAGTATGCATATATCCCATTTATTTTATTTATTCCTGGCTTTTTCTCCATCTTTTACTTTATAGCAATGGGCGCTAGCAGATGAACACCTCAGGGCATATTCATGGTAAAAGAAAGAGCAAGTTGTGAGGTAAAATGATGAGGTAGTGTGCTGAAGGGATGCTTAGTAAAGAAAGATTTAAAGATGGGTAGAATTTTTCAGGAAAAGTTGCTCATGAGGTTTTAAATAAGTATGTTAAAGACATTTTGTGGTGAAGCAAGAGGTTATTCGAGTGTATACAGGAAGAATGGCTGCCAGAGATCTGAGTCAGGAATCAATATAATGTGTACGGTCAACTGCAAGTAGACTTTTATGATTTAATATTTTTAACAGGTAACATAACATTTTACCTTTAAGCAGGGAAGAGGCAGTATTGGCAGACATGCTTACTTTGTGTTTTCTGGGGACTTTGTGAAATCTCTGTTTCTGAGGAAGAAATTGAAGTAGAATTTGAAGGGTATGATTGCAGTAGGCATGTGCAAGTTAGTTTGAAAGAGAAAAGAGGCTAGATATTTTGTTTATGATATGGATTTTTTCTACAACAATATCAACAGCTCTAGCTCTGTTTTTTTTTTTTTTGTTGTTGTTGTTGTTTTACTTTATTCATTCAAGAAAACATCGTCTCTGGGTATAACAGAAAATTACCTGTAATACTCTTTTAAATGAAATATTATGCACATATTTATCTAAGTAGTAATTTTCTTTCACTGATTTGAATTTGTTGGGGGAGGTTAAAGGTGTTGATGAATCACTAATTTTAGAGGAATAAAAGTCCAATTTTCATTGAATCTGCCCCCCCAAATCAAGAAAACTAATTATATAATTTTAGAGAAATTTAGTTTGAGTCCTTGTCTCTCAGATGCTCAGTTCTTCTGGAGCAATATCTTATAAATGTATGTATGCATTTATCTGTACCCCCATATACTGCATAGGATTAAGGATGCAAACAATAAAAATGATAAAATGTGACTAGATAAAAATTGTCTCTATATGTACAGGTCAGGACCAAGGAAAATCTTAAGAGATAGAAAGATATGCAGATCACCACCCAAATAATTTGTTAAAACTGAGTTTGACACATTGTTTGAGATTCTGGGAACTCAAAATTCAATGAGAATCATACTCAACCAATGGTTCTCAATGTTTTCTAGAAAGCATTTCAATTTCTTATGAGCAAACACTTTTTTAATGGATTTTATGTCTAAAATCTTTTCATTCATAGAAGAAACAGAATATAAACATAAGAAAAAATAATAAAATTAATTGAATCTTGTTATGTGCAAAGCATCATTGTATTGCGTGCTCTCAGAGTTGAATTTTCTTCTTTGTGATACAAATACATGACTTTAGCTTTGATGACCAAGACAGCTTTGTCTAAGGGGCATCCACTTCAAAGGCTAGCTGAAGGCTAACTCAACACATTGCCAGCCACAGGGAGAGATCTGAGTCAGGCTGTCTTCCCCCTAACTGAGGCTACTTTGTTTTACAGATCCTGGTTTCATTAGATAAATGGTAAGAACTGACTTGTCTTTTCCCTTTTTCCATATTTTATCTCTCTTCCTGTACTGAAATACGCATTTTTACTTTTTTCCGAATTCACCAATAAGAGTGAGTCCAGGAATTACTAGATCCCAACTGTCCCCAGCCATTACTTTGAGTACAAAATAAAAGCATGACCTCAGGTCTTTGTGCTCTGTTCCTCTTTCTCTCTTTCTCCTTAATTTCTTCCCAACCCACCCATGATTTCACCCTGGCCCAGGTATGCATGTGGCTTTTGCATTTGGACAAAGCTCTAGGTCCCAAACTGGTAGAATTTATCTGGCTTAGAAAAGCTTTCAAAAAATGCACACAATTTGAGATTTATTATTCCAATATCAGAAATAAAAGCACTAATCAATAAGAATGTTTTACCAAATGTTTTAATAAAAGTCAAGCATCAAGTCAAGCATCATATATCTATTAATAAAGGACTGTTTGAATAAAAAAAGAAAAATATTGTCTTTCACATGTCACAAAATAAGTAACAATAAATTCCAGAAGAATGAAATCATGCCTAGTATCTTCTCTGATCACAATGGTATAATATTAGCAAACTACCGTAAAAAGAAAGTGGAAAAAACTCAACAATATGGAGGCTAAGCAACATAACACTGAATAACTATTAGGTTAATGAAGAAATCAAATAAAATTTTTAAAATAACTGGGGACAAACTAAATAAAGACAGAAGCATCAGAACCTATGGAATGCTACAGAAACAGTACTAAGAGGGATGTTTACAGCAAAATAAACTTATTTTAAAGAAACAAGAATTATCTCAAACAAGCCAACCTCTACCTTAAGGAACTAGGGAAAATAAGAACTGATGCAACCAAAATCTATTAGAAGGAAGGAGATAAGAAAATTGAGAATAGACGTAAAAGAGGATAAAATGAAATTTAAAAACCAATACAAATATCATTCTATGTAATAAATATCTTGAAGAAAATTCCCACTACCCTATAAGTTGCTGGAGAGAGAAAAGATTTTTTTTGTTGTTGTTGTTATTCATTTTGTTTACTGTTATATGTGTCCATAGATAAAATGAGTTGGTATCTCTATTTTTAATCTGGTGGTAGAAAGAAAAATAATTTGAACTTAATGAGTACCTATTATATTTTACATTCCATATTCTAGAATGGACAAACAATCCATAGCTCATTTAATTTAATCCTTGTAGTGATCCTTTGGGACAGATGAGGAAACAAGGTTCAAAGTTGTTTACCAATATTTACCTAAGCTCATGGCTATTGGATTGCATTTCAATTTCATATATTTTTTCAAAACAACGTTCTCCCTTATAGTATCATGTGTGACTGTACTGACATTGAGATAATAACATAATTAAAAAATAAGATTCTTGAAGAAAAGAGATGCTTTATTAATAACCTTCACTATTCCACCTTAATTTCTTAATAATTACAATGTAAGACTTGAACACTTGAACTTAGAGATTTGTCTTCTTATTAGTAAACAACACCCACTCATACTCCAACTTGTGGTTAGATAACTGATCAAAAACAAAAATGAAGTTTTAATGGGAGCACAAGTAGGTTATTCTACAAAGGGAATTATAGGGATTAACAATGGAGAAAGACTTAACAAGTTTATTTCCTCTGTTTTACCATGATATTAGATGCCACCTTTCCTTTCCTGATGCAGCTATTTAGTGAATGAGAATAACATCTTCCGCCACTATAGGCTCCTGAAATTTAGAAGGACAAACTGAACCAAGATGTAGCTCTCAAAAGGAGGGCAAAGAGCAATGCTTTAGAACTACATTGTCTTAACCATTAAGGGGAAACTATCATCTAATTGTACTCTCAACTTTTGTACATGTATAGTCAGAATAATAATATCTAGAATGCCCAAAACATGGGCTAAGTCCTTAAACAAGAGACAAAGAATAACTAACTCAGTTTTCTGGAAGTCAAAGGACTTGTCAAAAATGTTCAAAAAAAGTAGTTATCTTTTATCTGATATCCAACCAAATTCAAGAGCAAGGGCTATGTAAGAATTTAAACTCAGAACTTTGTCAGCCAATTAGGGTATCATTTGGTACCAAATGGTATCAACTTGGAATTGTGGTAGGATTGCTGAGATAATAACATTCAATTATGTGGGGGATTCTGGCCCTTTCTTTCTCTGGATATCAAGAAATATTAGGTGTATTCTAATTCAGAAAAAAAAATACAAACAAATGAAGAAATAGGTAAAATAGGGCATTGATTGAGAACCTGATGGTGGAAAATAGGCTTCTATTAGAACAATTTGTCTTTTGAAATTCTAAGTTAATTATGATTTTACAAAATTAATGATTTGGCTAACTTCTATGTATTGTATCTGTAATTATTTGATTATCAAAAAAGCCTTTTACATTTTGAACCATTTCTCTTCATGATCAAAATTTTATCTTTTCTCTTTTAACTATGATGTTAACGTTTGCTGTACTACTTACAAATTAAGAGGCATTAGATTAGGTGGGCTGAATAATGTTTAGGGAAAAAGTCTGCATGTTATAGGACTCAGAATGTGTTAGAAGTTTTTTTCTTTTTCTTTTTTAAGATTTATTTGTTTATGCAAACAAGCTGGGTGTAGGCCAGAGGTGTATGTGTGGGGAGAGGGGTTAAGAGGATTCACCAGAGTGGGGAGTGGGGAGCCAAACAGGCAGACTGACTGAAACACACACTGCTGAGGGGAGCAGCAGATCAGACAGGAGAGGTCTGCTGTGCCAGGTGGGAAGCTACCTGACCGGGTATCAAACTCCTGCTGCAGTGGCTCTGGATAGTCTCATAGTTTTGAGACTTAACCTGTTACGCCACCAGGGAGGCCCGAATGTGTTAGAAGTTCTAAAATCAACTGCAGCTTTCTAAAACTCATAACTGTCAGAATCACTGATGATGTCTGATGAAAAAAACTGATTATATTTTGGAAGGAAAGAAATATTTTCACCTCACTGAAGTACAATGATTTAATTAGCGGCTATAGTTTACTATAGAGAACCAGTAGTGTGTCAAGGCAATTTCATTAAAATAAAATTACAAGGCTAGAAACTGTTATTATGTCAGAATGGACGATTGTTATTTCCTATCCATGTTGATTATCCAGAATTTTTAATATAGCCAGTCCCTTATTTACAAACACTTGATTTCAAAACAAATACTTCGTATGGATGTCTCCTGCCATTCACAAAGACAGTTGGTACTACAAATGACATTTTCCATCAAAATCTGCTTTTCAAAACATCTTGCTAGAAGTTGTTGCCATTGTAATCTCTCTTTTTTCAAAAATTTCTTATCAGAAAAAGTAACTTACCTAACACTTTGGATATAAATATACTTGTAATCATCTACTTAATTATCTATCCATTTGAGATTTAGAAAATTTAAGAGACATTTAGTGGGGGGGGGGGGAAGATAAGGGCTCAAAACGGGGGAGAAAAGAGCACCAGGGACTATGGTGATGGTTCACGAGTGAATTGGTGGTGGATAACCTTCAGAGAATACACAATAATATAAAAGACACAAATAATAATAATAATAAAATAATAAGAATAATAAAGAATACTCAGAAAGCATATTCAGAAAGACTTATGGTCCATAACCAATAAGAAAATACATGATATCAATAGATACAATAATTTATGTTAGAAGCATAATTTAAGCAACCTGCTTTGACACAATTTTATAGAAATTCTGATACCCATATAATCCTTGTAAATATCATCTTCCCTCTTCTCTTTATTTTCCCCTTTGCTTTTCCTTTACTTCTTGAGTATAAACTAATGTGGACTGGCTTTATTACATAGAACATTTATGAGATAATTAGTAGAGTATCTTATAAATTATTAGAATATTTATTATAATATATAGTTTATACTCATCATTTGTTTGTATTATTAGATCTTAAAAACAAAGTGATCAATATATAGTAAAAACTAAAATGCCAATTTTTGTACGTTAAACCTTTTTAAACTGAAGACAATTACTGACTATGATTTAAATTTATTTTTAAGCTCGTGCGAGAAGGCAATGTAATTGTTCTGTTTACATAGCCTGAGCTGGAAACAGGAAACACAAAGCAGATTCTGATTGGCTGAATCAGGAGATGATTTCCTATGTATCTGTCTCATCTGGGGCTCTATAATTAGCATCTTCATTTCAGTGGCCTACATGTTAGTCTTATTTTTCCAAATAAAAAGAAAGGGATTCATTCTTTCTTATATTTTATATTTTTATATATTTTATATTTTATACCTTGATGCTGATTTCAGAAATATGTCAAATATATGATCTTGGAGTAGTAGAAAATATTATTGGGTTTTCATATATTGTATACCTATTGCCAAAATTAGGAAACCGGTGTTTATTTTTTTTATAAATTTTTCTTGAAAACATTGTTTCCAATTGATTTAAAAAAAAATCCTGGTTTTCCTCTCTTTTCCCCAAATAGCTCTTTGTTATTACTCTGTTTGGAAAAAAATAAATGTGCAGTATTTCATGAAATAAAGTTGAGTCTCGTGATTGTGCTAGTGCAGGGCTTCTAGAGGATTTAGCATATGTCACTCCATATGTCCTTTATATGTTTTTCATTCTAAGCACACTGGGGTGTATCGTATCCTTTGAAGACTGTGATAAAGTTCCTGTGACAGTGGAAGCTGGTGTAGGTTTGACAGTTTGTATTTGGCAGGTGGGGGTGGAGTATTGACAGCTTTTAGTAAGAAATAAATGAAAGTAACCTAATGATTAAATTATGATTACTTTTTTCCTTTTTACCTTCTTGCCAGAAAACATATAATCTACTTATTCCTAATATTATTGGGATATTGTGTAAGATGTGAAAGAAAGTAAGTCAATGCATTAAAAATTTGAGCCCAAATCATTTACATTACTTAAAACTAACATTTTATTTCCATTATGTTTTCTTCTGAAAAAGCCAAAAATGTTAATAAGACAGCATTTTCTATTAATTATAATCATAAAAATTTAAGCCTTTTTATTTCCACATATATGCATAAAATAGAGTGTAGTATCACCCAAATATAAACACGCCTTTGAAAACTGACTCATAATCTCTGTGATTATCTATAATAATACTTGTTTTACTTTGTTTTTGCTCAATGAACAAATTTATATTATCCATGAAAGTAATTAAGTCTAATTATCTTCTTCATCTTTAAGTAAGCATTTAATGTGTGTTATCTGGGGAAACAAGAATTGTACACACAAGCTATGAACCTTTTCCTCACCTTTAACTAGCACAAAGCACCCAGGTATTTAAGTGTTATATGTGACCTAATAATGACTTTTCACTGCTCCTTGGTATTTGGGCTTGTTTACACTGGATTTTAGATTTACATACAATTCAAGATTGAAATGAATGCTCATTTTCACTTTTCCATATTATAGATACTTCTTATCCCTGAAGGAGTTATTACACATGATCAAATTGTTAACAGGAAGAAGGAGAGAGAGAAAGAGAAGGGAGACAGGGAGAGAAGGAGGAAGGAAGAAAGGGAGAGAAGGAGGGAGGGAGGAAGGGAGGGAGGGAGGGAGGGAAGGAGGAAGGAAGGAAGGAAGGAAGGAAGGAAGGAAGGAAGGAAGGAAGGAAGGAAGGAAGGAAGGAAGGAAGGAAGGAAGACAATGAAAGAATAAGAGAAGGAAATAAAGAAAAGGGAAGCATCTGAAAATGAACAGGTTAATCAATTCTTTTATTTTATATAATAAAATATAGACTGGGATAAGAAGAAAAAAATTATTGCTTTCACCAGCTGTATTATGTTCTTCTCTTTTTCTTATCAAAAGCCTTCAAAATTTTAATGTAAAATTTATAATTTTTGATCAAGAAACATTTTTAGTGTCCTTATTATAAAAATATTTTCCCTGGATTCATTTTGTTTATTATTGTACAAAATCATAATAATATATACAATTATTTTGTGTGCATGGCAATGAGAAAGATGCAAGATATTTCATGAGGGTGGTTTCTTTCTGAAATTCCCTTTAATATTAATTTGCATTTTAACTTTTGATTTACATGAACATAAATTAGGTTGAGTTATTGCCTGGGAATTCATCTTCAGAAACCCTCCTGTAGTAATTTTGCAGATATTTCATCTATATGTGAAAGATTAAGCTTAGGTATGAAAGAAGCAATCAATTGGTCTATTTATTTATTCAATGCCTTATAACAATTGTTTCCTTCTTTCTTTTTTTTTTTTTAAAGATTTATTTATTTATACATACAAGCTAGAGTACAGGCCAGAGGCGTGGGGCGGTGAGAGGGTTCACCAGAGACAGAGTGGGGAGCAGAACAGGCAGATCAGAATACACTGCTGAGGGGAGCAGCGGGTGAGGCAGGAGAGGCCTGCTGCGCCATGTGGGATTCTCCCTGGCCGGGCGTCAAACTTGCACTGCGCGCTGCTGACAGCTCCACAGCGCAGCGCTCAACCGCTGCGCCACCAGGGAGGCCCCTGTTTCTTCTTTCAATTGCAAAAGCATTGCAGGGTCAGAAAGGGTGGCAGAGGTGACATGGAGAGAATACTAATAGAAGAAGGAAGGGAAAAGAAGGTGAAGGGAGAATGAAGTCATGTTGATGACTGACAGGGCAGGGTAAAAACTCAGGGAAGAAGGGCACACCCAAGGCAGCAATAACTGCAGATCTCTACCTGCTACCTGCTTGTTGCCTGGCACTTTCTCTCTACTCTTTGCTGTGTAAAACCACCTTATTTTCAATAATTGACATTCCAGTTATTCTCTTTTGTTAAATTGCAACACAAGACATTCTAACGCATAATTTATATTTGTTTTTACTCCTAACACAATCCCAGAATGCATCCAGCCTCATCAGACTATTTCTGTTTTCACATAAATTGCATTTATTGTGCATGGGTTTTGGGTCTTTAAATTTGTCCCTTACTTTGGCCACTAACAAACAGATAAAATATGTTCTCAGTAAGATATAAAAAATGTGGTAGATGAATACACTAGTAAATCATACATGACTTTAAAGATTAAAGCTTACTTAGGTGCATGTGTACAGCATTAGATTACAAATAGTTATCATTATAAAATCATTTAAATGAAGACATTGTAAAAATTCTTCTTTACACTGATAAAAATTATCAAAGTAAAACGTCAAATTCCTGTGCATATACAAAAATGATTCTTATTAAGGAATACTATCAAACTTTATATCATGACATTACTTGATTTATATTCTACTGTTGTAAGGATCTTTCTCAATCCTCTGTTGACTTTATTAATTGCTTCTGTGAAATGTAAGCAGGGGTTTAATAGGTTATTATACTGCAAGGTCTTTTTCAAAGTGGTTCTGTACTTGTTCATCTCAATTCATCTTGAATTTGTGTTTATTATTTTGGAGTTCAATGTGTATCTCTCTCTGATTAGATTGGAATGTGTTTGGTGTTTAAACTGTTCTAGATGATAATTGGCCTTAGCAAGACAGCATCTAAAAATAAATCAGAAAATCAAATAAATCTCTAGCTCATTATTCTAAGAAAAAAAACTATTTTTAAAGGAGAAGCAGTTCAAAACTCACTCTTTGTGTTCTATCCTTTATGAACTACAATTTCAGTATGACTTAATTGGATGTATTACAATGCATTATTTTCCCCTAAATTCTTTACATTAAAGGTAAGTTCTGGGCCTCCCTTTTGGCACAGGTGTTAAAGTCTCAGCAGCGCTATCAAGCTACCTGCAGCCACTGATTAAGCTCCTGACTGACAATGATCAAGCTACCGGCAGCCACTGCTGCAGGAGTTGGATCCCTGGCCAAGGAGTTTCCCACATGGCGCAGCAGACCTCTCCTGTCTCATCCACTGCTCTGCTCAGCATTGTATTTTAGTAGATCCCCTTGTTCTGCTCCCCACTCTGTCTCTGGTGAATCCTTTCACCCCTCCCCTCACCTCTGGCCTACACCCCAGTTCTCCTATGTATAAATAAAATAAAAATAAATCTATAAAAAATAAATAAAGGTAAGTACCAATGTTTGTGTACCCTACACTGTTGGATCTGGCATTTCTCTCTTCGTTTACTCATTTGGGAGTAAATCTAGTACTTTTTGTAAGATTGACTACATTTTGTAAGGCAGGAAATCACAGGGTATTGATTGCTGAAATCTGAGTGAAATTTCCTCATTTTCTTCAAGTTACAGATGGTCATTTGTGAAATCCATGTTTACAATATCGGCATAAGGATTGTGGCAATGACTTGTAATAGGCTCGCGGCAAAAAGTTTTAGTCTGAGGAATTCTTCCCCATTCAGCAATGACACACTACCTAAAATACATGTTCCACTGAGACCATATATTTTTTCTTTGTTTGATCATTCTTTTCCTAATAATGTGATCCATTTCTATTAATTTGAAATTCATGAATGGTCTTAAATGTTTGTTATTTGCCCTCTGCTGAATAAATCATGATGTCCTTCCTGTCCTTTCATGTTGAAGTTGTAAGGGAATTCACAGGGGAAAGGATAAAAAAGAGAGATGATTGGGGGGGGACAACATTCAACAGAGAGGCAGGGATGTGCCAGGACCATTCAGAACGTGATCATAGAATTAACAACATCAAATCTCAGCTTTCTAATCTAATTTTTCTATTGTCTCACTTTCAACTGGGTTTTCAAGGGTAGATGTGACCTAGAGGATACTTAAAAACCTCCACTCCTGAGGTTAGTGATGGATTTTTATTTAATTCATATTTTGAAAAACGTTTACATCAAATTCTCAAACTGAAGTGGCCTATAATTTTAAGTCAGTCCATAGCATGTTTGTAAGACTCTATAGAAGTATTCCAAAATGTTAGGCCAATGTTGATCTAGCTTCAGTCATTAAAAGCATAGCTATTAATGTAACTATTCAATATAACAATATATAGAGAGCTTCCAGAGGAAATAGTGTATAACTAAAATAAAAATATTTTTGAAAGGAGTTTAGATATCAGTATGAAAGGAAAGTATGGTGCTGTTAATTAATAGCCTTAATTATTTATCCCTTCTCTAAAGATTTTCTCTTTTTTCGATTCTTACTAATGGAGTGAGACAGATGATGAAACATGATTACCAATACATTTATAACATGTGTGTTTACCACAAGCTGGATATATTCTTATGTACAAATCCATAAAGTTAACACATTTTCCCTATTAGGTGTAAGTTTATTTATTTATTTTTAATTTATTAACTAATCTTTTCTTTTACATATATATATATATAATTTTATTGTTATTTATATCTTTTACATTTTGTATTCCCCTTGGATAACCCACCCCGATTTACCCATTACCCATCTCCGTGGTCCCTTGTGTCCTTTTCTACTTCATTTTGTGCCCTTATCCTCCCCCCACCCCTGCTGAGTGTCTCTCTCCTATTTGGTTTCCCTGTAGTCCTGTTATAAGTGAAACTAGTCGATATTTTTCTCTTTCTTTCTGGCTTATTTCGCTGAACATGATCCCTTCTAGTTCCATCCATGTCACTGCAAATTGCATGTGTTTATCTTCTTTGAATGCTGAGTAGTATTCCATTGTGTATATGTACAACATCTTTTTGGTCCAATCGTCTATTTTTGGACATCTGGGTTGCTTCCATACCTTTGCTATTGTGAACAGTGCCGCAATGAACATACGGGTGCATGTATCCTTTTGGATTAGTGTTTCTGTGTCCTTTAGTAGATTCCCAAAAGTGGTATTGCTGGTGTATGGAAGCTCCATTTTTAGTAGTTTGAGGAATTGCCATACAGCTTTTCATAGTGGTTGGACCAGTTTGCATTCCTACCAGTAGTGTAGAAGAGCTCCTTTTTCTCCACATCCTTTCCAGCACTTGTTCTGACCTGTATCTTTAATGTGTGCCATCCTCACAGGTGTGAGGTGGCATCTCATTGTGGTTTTGATTTGCATTTCCTTGATTATAAGTGATATTGAATATAAAAAACTTCTGTACAGCAAAAGAAACATTAACCAAAACTAACAGACACCCTACTAACTGGGAGAAGATCTTTGCACACAGTACAACTCATAAAGGACTGATAGCAAAAATCTACAAGGAGCTCACACAACTCAACAAAAACAAAGCCAATAATCCAGTCAAAAAATGGGCAGAAGAGCTAAAAAGGCACTTCTCCAAAGAAGAAAAGCAAATGAACAACAGATAAATGAAAAAATGTTCAACATCACTTATAATCTAGGTGTAAGTTTATATATGTGATGAGCCTAAGCTATTTTTGAAGGCACAGGTGACTAGCCTGAGCAGATGGTTTATAATCACTGTTGTCTATTTTCCCATTCTGACAACTTTCTTATATTCTACAGCTTCACACAGGATTCCTTGTGATTGGTTGATTAAGATGGAAAAAAAAATAAGGCATACAAATGCTACTGTATGATATGCTTTTTATCTGAGCAAGACAAAACCTTACATATAATATTATAATCCCAGTAAGAGTAGAAAATAAATGTTCCCAGTAAGAATTTAGAGAAATACATCAATGTGTCCCTTCTGCTTGTCTGGAAAATAACTTGAAATAAGAAAATATACAATGCTCGTGCAATGGCTAACACATGGCTAGGAAGTCCGATGCACGGAAGGAGCAATATTAGGAAATTGCTACTAAAAAATTTAGAGTATGGGCTATTATGGGTTGAATTATATTTTCCCCAAACTCTATGAAAGTGATCCCCATAGTACCTGCGAATATGACTGGCTTTGGAAATAAGATCTTTACAAATGTTATGACTGGCATCTTTATAAAAAAAGGAAAAATTGGACATTGAGACATACTTTTCAGGAAGAAGCTAGAGATTGGAATGAAGCATCTATAAACCATGGAACTCTAGAGCTAGAAAGGATCATGTTCAGCAAAATAAGCCAGAAAGAAAAAGAAAAATATCGAATGGTTTCATTTATAGGAGGAATATAGCGGAGTCAATGAGAGATCAAGAGGAAAAAATAACACAAAACAAAAACAAAAACATAAACAAAAACAAAAACTAGCAGGCATCATTAAATAAGAGACATTTTACAGGGAAGGGGAAGGGAAAGAGCACAAGGGACCAATGGTGATGGTTCATGGAAGATTTGATGGTGGGAAACCTATGGGGAATACAAAATATCATAAAGGATATAAACAAAAAAAATTAATTAAAAAAAAAACAGCACTAGGGCCTCCCTGGTGGCTCAGCGATTAAGCGCTACGCTGTGGAGCTGTTGGCAGCGGTGATGTGAGTTTGATGCCCAGCCAGGGAGATTCCCACATGGCATGGCAGACCTCTCCTGCCTGGCCCGCTGCTCCCCTCAGCAGTGTATTTCAGTGGATCTGCCTGTGCTGCTCCCTGCTCTGTCTCTGGTGAACCCTCTCACTGCCCCACACCTCTGGCCTGTACCCCAGCTTGTATGCATAAATAAATAAATCTTCAAGAAACAACAACAACAAAAAAGCACTGTTGAAATCATGAATGAATGAATGAATGAACGAACGAACAAACCATGGAACTCTAAAGGTGACCAGAAATTAAGAAGGAAGGCATGGAAAAGATTCACCCTCATAGCCCATAGGAAGAATAACCTGCCAATTCGTTGATGTCAAACTTCGAGTCTCTGAAAATAAGAAATACATTTTTTTTAAAGTCATCTAGTTTGTGGTTGTTGCCTATAGCAGCCCTAGGAAATGAACACAATCTATATGGATGCATTCTCCAAGTGGCAGCCCTTATAGTGAACATATGTATGGCCATGTAAATGTTCAAGAGGCTAAAATGGTAAAGGAAGTTACAATAAATCACAAAGATAACTTGATTTGCTCTGTGAAGATGGCAATTTTTTTTCAGCTCCAATATTTAGTCAATACAATCAAGAACAATGTAGCCAGATGGTAATCGGGCTTCCTTTCTCTAAAGCTGAATTGGCAACTGCTAAATGTCCTGTAGGGAAGCGAAGACAATAGAGAGTCCCCACAATGGCAGATAATCCCAAAAACCAGCCTGCCACTTGTTGGGAGCTTTATTATGTAGAACACTCTCCTGACATGGACAGCAGCAAAAATTTATTTTCATTCAAATACTTGCATTGGCAATAACTTTGCTTAGT
Organism: Scalopus aquaticus; assembly: GCA_004024925.1. Lineage (NCBI taxonomy): Eukaryota > Metazoa > Chordata > Mammalia > Eulipotyphla > Talpidae > Scalopus > Scalopus aquaticus. The sequence goes on from PVIJ01008791.1 coordinate 47,742, forward strand.
CATACTTTTGTATAACTACATTTGTGAATTTGCTGAATGCCTTATTGTCATAAAATCTCACTTAACCCTGTAGTGTAAGAAATAAGGTAAGAAGGGCTTCCCTGGTGGCGCAGAGGTTGAGAGCTGCACTGTGGAGCCGTTGGCAGCTCGTGATGCGAGTTCAACACCCAGCCAGGGAGGATCCCACATGGTGCGGCAGACCTCTTCTGCCTTGCCCGCTGCTCCCCTTAGCAGTTTATTTCTGATCTGCCCGTTCTGCTCCCCACTCTGTCTCTGGTGAACCCTCTCGCCGCCCCACGCCTCTGGCCTGTACCCCAGCTTGTATGTAAAAATAAATATTAAAAAAAAAAAAAGAAATAAGGTAAGGAGTGGGCCAAGGCTCACTGTTGGAAGAGGTCATCAGGCAAGCATGAGCTCCTGGACCCAGGCAATCAGAAGCCCCTCACCCATTCCCGTTTGTGGAATTTGCATTCTGCTTTCTTTCCTCACACTAGAAACTCCCTAAGAACATAGTTTTGAGACCGTAATATGTTTTGAGACTATCCAGAGGTGAAAGGACCCCATAAGTTCTCTATATAAACATTTAACGGTTTGATGGGCAGATATGGAGATTTACTCTTCCTGTGACCACCCAATACCAGCCTCCTATGTACATATCCTTCCCTGTTAAAATTGCTCCAAACAATCTGCAGTTTCCTGTCATTTTCTTCAGTTCTCCCTGCCCTCCATGTATTGGATCCAGTTCTAGATTTCACCTAGATGCTCCCAAGTTTGCAAACCAAGTTTATCCCACAGAGTTCCATGGTCAGTTTCATCCACTGTTATCAGATGTAACAAATGGTAGAATGTCTTATTGAAGACTCATTGTTAGGACCAGCTGGAAATCAAGTTGCTTGGTTGGATAACAGAACTTCTTATCTGCCTATCAATATTTAGGGAGTACTTCCTCTTTAATAGGCTGTGTGTACTTTCAGGCAGAGTTGGTTCTTGCTCTTCCAAATGCCCTGTAGTTAAATAATGGGCATATGCTTTGCATTTACCAGTAAGACACACAATTTGAGTATCTTAGAATCCAGTGATCAAACAAACAAACAAACAAAAAGAATGGAGCAAGCTGTAGAAGCTATAGCAATTTCTAAAGATAGCACTGCCCACAACTTCAGTACAGGCCCTGGAGCTCTATAGTTTTAGAAGTATACCTCCCCTCTGTTGGGGATCCCTGGAAGGGAAGTACAGATTTATATAGATTTAAAGGTATTCATCCTTTGTCTCTTTTCTTTTATCACATCAGATCTTTCACACTAAGGAGATATATTTAGAGGTGAGACTATGTTCTCTCTTCTAAGTTTTACATTGTAGCTACTTTTACTTAACCCTATCTATTATTATCACTGCCATCCAGGAGAACAGTTTATTTGATATTATAGATGTTAGTTTGTCAACAACCAACAAATTGATTCTGAATCTGACGTTGATAATGGCATTGATAAATATTTTAAAAGGAGAACTCCAGGAAACAATCTAAATCCATAAATTTATTTGACTAAAGGGAGCAATAGAGTATAAGATCTAAAAGGATCAACTAGGAGCCAAATAGCCTGAGTCAAGACCAATTCCATCTCTATCTAATTATTGTGCTACCTCTGCCGAGTTTCTTGTGCCTTAGTACCCCCCCACATTTAAAATGGGCATAAAAATTACAATGATATTATATGAGTGTGAATAAGATACAACGCTAAGATAGCTTTAGCCTTACATGTATAGTTTATAATAAACTATATCATGATGTAAAATTTACACTCAAAAATTTATGAGAGGAAAATAACATTATAAAATATTATGTAATGTCCTGAAAAGTCAGCTATTCCTGAGCAAACATTCCCATTATATTAGAATAACCTCGATCATTTCATTTGAACAAGAAACAAGTAGAAGCACAAGCTCTCACTTTACAATGGAGGAAATGTACTGATGTGAGCAAAGCTGTCCCAATAGAAGCGAGGGTTAACTCCATTACTCCACTACAAATAAAAAAGACAAACAGAAAAATCCCATCTGTCCATATGACAAGTCCAAAATCAGACACCTGTGTGGCAAATATGTGTAGCACTGAGTACCGCAGATGCTCTATATTTAGTACAAACCATATGCTCAATGATTTACTTAAATTGAATTGAGAGGAAGAACCACTATAGAAAAAGTCCACAGAGCAATTAAGGAACATGTTTTGCTGCTCTCATCTCATCTTCCCTCCTTTAGTCCCAGATGTTACAACACTACAGAGACATTAGTCAATTTGTTAATTTATTGTCAGGTTGCTAAGGGTTTATGAAGATTTTGACCCATTTTACTACATTCATTTTGGCAGCAAGATTAATTTAATTATAACTGTCTTTGGGACAAAAGGAACACAGTAGGATGTCATGTGTTGTTTTTGACCAATTCAGTACTTTCACCAGACACTCCAAGTAATTATGCATTCCCAATCTTCAAGTGTGTGATTGCCCTGCATATAAAGAGGACTAGAAGGTGCTAGCATCTATCTACACTTCCTAAATATCTGTTGCCTCCAACTTTGTATCTTTAGAGGGAATTCATACATTTCTTGAACTTTCAATATCTTTAGTATGTTACTCAAGGGTTTTTATCTTGTTTTAAAAGTTGTCACTTAATACTTGGAAAATTAAATAATAATAATAATAATAATAATAATAATAATAATAATAATAATACAGTTTTAGCCCATATGATCAATCCTTCCAAAAAAGGTGGCTAACTTTTTCAATTTATTGAAACAAAAATTGATGGTATAGGTTTTGCTCTAATTTAGCTAATCTCAAACATGTGTTAATCCAGTGATGACCAAGGTGGAGGCTTTGAGGGTAGGTTTGCTCATCAAATAATGGGGACACTCTGTACAGACTAGTTGACAGGATTGTGTATTATAGAGATTAAACAGAATATATTTTATAAAAGTGCTTTCAATATCATAATGGATACTACTATACTGGGATTACTGTTTTGTTTGTGGATTTTTATGTCATCTCTCCATCTAAAGTTCAATTTCCATGAGGATAGAAAACATAGATAAAGGATTATTATAGGTATATTTTTAACATAGATTTGGTATCTGCAAAGATTCATTAAGTATGTGTTAGAATTGACTGCTTCTTAATGAAATACTCAATGTAAATGAAAGCAGCCAGTACAATCATACAATCTCAAAAAAAAAAAAATGAGGATCAGTTGTCAGAGAATTTGGAAGAAAAATATAAAAATACATTTAGTCAAGGGTTCTCCGAGTGTCTTCTTCAGAGCAGCAACATCTGAACCACTTGGGAACTTTTTAGAACTGCAAATCACCAATCTCCAGCTTTGACCTAGTGAATTAGAAACTCTGGAGATAGAGTCAAACAATTTGTTCTAACAAGGCTTCTCACTGATTTTGATGTAAAAAAGAGATCTATGACACTAAACAATAATAGTATATAGGAAACATTGTATTTGTGGTTATAGAGAATCTCCTTCAGGAGATTCACCACCACCAATTCAGTTGTGCACCATCATTGTTGTCCCTTGTGTCTATATCCCTTTTTCCCTCCTCCCCTGCTGAATGTCTCTGATTTATAGTTGCCTAATAATTTTGTTTTTTAATTTAATTATTTTTTTTTCCTGATCCCTTATTTGGATTCCCTATCTTCCTTCTATAAGTAAAACGATCCGATATTTTTCTTCTCTCATTTGGCTTTTTTGTGACTGAGTTTTTAATGTTATTTAGTTTTAAATAGCTACATGTGGATAGAGGCTGCCATATTAGGTAGCAAAGCTACACTCTCTCTACTGAAGGTTGCTAGGTATTATATAAAGATCTTCAACATTAGATAAAGTGGAATAATTTCTTAAATGGCACAAGGTAAAATAAGACGGATTAAATCCTAGCGAAGGTGGCATTTGGCTTAGGCCTTGGTGAATGGGATGGAATTTCAAAATATAGAAATGGGAGAGATTATAGCAGAGACTGGGACATACCAGAAACATGCTGTAGAAGACAAGGGGGAAAAAATGGCCCAATTTGATTTGTATGCAAAAATATATGTTCTGAAATTGTGGAAAATAAGGTTGGAAATGTCACACTATCCTGAATATGAAAGGCTAAAATGACTGAATTCTATTTTCTGTGATTTAAAAGCAATGACTATTTCAGAAAAAAAGACTAGGGGACTGGGAAGATATTTAATTACACAGAATCTATGAGATGGAAGAAAACCAAAAACAAGGCAAAGAACATTAAGTTTAAAGTTTGGGCAATGAGAACACAAGGGACCATGGAGATGGATCACGGATGAATTGGTGGTGGGCTACCCTAGGGGAATGCAAAATGTAAAAGACATAAATAACAATAAAAATATATATTAAAAAAAAAAAAGAGAATCCTCATTTAGTCATGTTTCAGTTTAATGAATGATGATTTGAGTATCTATTATAGATCCAAAATTTGCTAAAATACTATTTATCAATGTTTACAAAAGCATGGTCTACTTTAGCCAGAAACATGAGGTTCTGAATTAAAAGGTCATTTTTTAGATCCCTCTATTCATATTAGAATTTATAAGACTAGGGCCGAAGAGCCTATAAAATATTCAGCAACTTCAGTGGGTATTGTTTAGAGCACAAACATTTTAGAACTATTGGGCAAGTGATAACAACCTGATTTAGATGGGTCATTATATAATTAGGTAAATATATTTAGTGTTTTGGCTACAGTATTTGCTGACTTTGGTTGTAAATTACACTTACTTTAGTTTCTTATTTCTCTGCTGAAATTAGCACATTCTGAGAACCAAAAAGTGACATAGCAGAACAAGTCAAGTATTCCTACATTTTAGCCTACAATCACTTTCATCTAAAGTCATCAGATAATTTAGGAAAGGGACTTAGGTATTAAACTGCTTAAATGATCACAGTCTAATACATTATTACACGATCAGACATATTCCTACTGTGCAGTTACTGTATATTCATATTTGCAATTTTGCTGTTGTAGGAGTCCCACGTTCCCCGTTCCTATTGTATTTGAGACTGTCTTTATTAGGAAATGATCTACATGGAATACTATTCTTTAACTACAACATTCTATTGGAAGAGGGTCTGCAAAGAGTAATGTGAACGCATTGCCTGACCCCTCTGTATAGTTAAGAACATTTAAGGAAATTAAATAGTTTCTTATATTAGCATACCTCACATCCTATTATCAACTTAAGGATTTAAAATTAATGCAAATATTGTGTTTTACTTAAATGTTTATTCCTTGCAATCTCTTTAGACTCCAAGAGATTGGGGCATGTCATTTCATCTCAGTGAGAAAAAAGAAGTTAGAGAAAGATTCTTAATGTGATGTTGATGGAAGCCAGGAGCATTGTCCCATAGGCCTTTATTTTCACTGAAATTGTAGTTAGATGCCACAGTCATGATGCCACAATCACAATGCTGCAGCAGTAAGCCTGCAAGTGGCAGCTGTTCCAAAGGTGCATGAAAGACAGAAGCAAGCAAAATGAAAGGAGTAACTTTTTCCTTCTCAGTAACACTACAAGAATTTGAGTGGTTCACAATCTTCATTTTGAAGGTTAGTGATTGAATTGTGAAACATGGACATTCTCCCAAATTCATTTTAGCAGCAATGAATTTTACTTTCTGCATGTAAAAGTAACTTCCGTTAACATACTACTTTTGCTATATGAAATGAGAGTAATGGGCATACATTATAAAAATGGATATACTTCCCACTTGGCTTACAATGTGCTGTTCCTGCCACCTGCTTCAATTGATTAAGAGTAAAATATCAGCATTCATAGAGGAACTCTAAGGACTGTAAATTTCTATGGCCCCATGGTGTGTTAAAGATTTTTCTCCCTATAATTTAATTCTGTTTACTAACTATTTGCATATTGCTTATGCATCATGGATGCTGAAAAATTGGGAATCTACAGCCAGAAAATAATATAACAACAAACATTTACATTCCTTACATTAAATATTTATAACTTCTTAAAGACTGCTAGAAGCTTCTTCCATTTTTAATTATAATCATGAAAGTGAAAACTGTTTAGTTATTCTCTGAAGAGATACTTCACTTTGCACTGAAATTGTTTTATTTTTAAATAATGCTAGTCAACTGTTATCATTTCTTAATACAGCTCTATGATGCTCTGTGCAATTTTATAGTTCAACTATAATGGAAAACATTTAATTCACTTTATAATAACAATGGAGTTATGCTGAAAGGTCCATATAAACTCACTAAACAATAAAAGAGCAACTTGACTATGTTCTATTGAACTTTTACGTGTGAGTTAGCAGTGTTCTTTCTAAGAATTATTTTTTTAAAGATTTTTTTTTTATTTATGCATACAAGCTGGGGCACAAGCCAGAGGCGTGGGGCAGTGAGAGGGTTCACCAGAGATAGAGTGGGGAGCAGAACAGGCAGATGGAAGGAAACACACTGCTGAGGGGAGCAGTGGGTGAGGCAGGAGAGGTCTGCTGCACTATATGGGAATCTCCCCCAGTGGGCGTCGAACCTGCGTCGCTGCTGCCGACAGTTCCACAGTGCTGCTCCCAGACACTGCGCCACCAGGGAGGCCCAGAATTATTTTTTTATATGGATGAAATTTCTGAGTCTTATAGACCAGAAAGGTGTTCTCTTTATCCATCATTCTACTATTTTATGTTTACACACAGTTATTTTACAATGGCAATTTTTTCAACATAGCCAGCTTCCATGTACTCACTTGAAAGCCAGGACAAGCTCCATCTCTTCAGATGAAACTAACATTGGACCAAAATAGTGTTCATTCTAAGCTGGATGTTCATGACCATTTTGTTTTTAAAAAATATTTTTTTTTTTATGTGGACGGACTAGTGTGTAGGCCAGAGGTGTGGGGGTGAGAGCATTCACCGGAGACAGACTGGGGAGCAGAATAGGCAGATTTACTGGAAAACACTGCTATAGGGGGCAGCTGGTGACACAGGAGAGGTCGCTGTGCCATGTGGGAAGCTCCCTGGCCAGGATCAAACTTGTGCTGTAGTGGTGATAGCACTGAGACTTAATCCCTAGGCCACCAGGGAGGCCCAGTGACCATTTTATAAAATCAGTGGAATAAGCTCAGTTTTGACTACAAATAAAATTTAGTATGTAAATCTGACATGTATTCAACGGAATAGTTGTATTACTCTATTCTTCTTACATAGCAACCAGGCATAGTTGGGGAGAATATATTTTTAAATATCATAACTAAAACTGCTTTAACAAATAAAACTTTATATATACACTATATGTATAAACTGTATATATGCTTGTGTGTGTGTGTGTGTGTGTGTATAAAAATTGGTCCACCAATATGTTTAATTAGCAATGAGAACATGTACAATTGAACCTTAAATTAAGAACCATAAACCCATGGATCAGTTCGGCATTGGTGGATTTTTTTTGAGCCTTTTGTTCTAAGGCCCCCCCAACTAACCTCCCCCCCAGAATTGTTGACCCAAAGTGTACATTTTGTTTCCCTTAACCTACCTCTGAATAGCAACCACCTAAATTCTTCTAAGTTCCTGACATCTTGTTTATGTGTGTTCTGGAAGACTAAATCCAGTAGAACTTTGCCCAGTACCGATGAAGCCAACTTGAGAGTATGGCTACAGTGTGTGGTAAACCTTACATGAGAACAAGGAAGGAACACTATCTCACCATTCTACACTCAGCAAGATATTTTATATCTTAATTGTTAGGGTTTAGAGGACCATCATTTTTTTTGACCAAGGCAGGAAAAAGAGCTGTTGTTTCTATAATGATAAATTATTTGGACCAGCCCCATAAAATAATAAAAGAACAGAGAAATACACTTTAGGTTTTCTATATGGAAAAATATAAAATATAGTAAACACTCAGAGGAAAGAGAAAAATGTGGTCCTGAGTTCTCAAGTAGAGTAGGTGAAATGGACTCTATACAAGGGTGGTGTTTAACTACACTGGAAAAAGGTAGTCTCTTAAATGGAGATCTCTTTGCTAGGTAATTTTAAAAATGTACATTATTTTTTCTAGTATTTATGTTAATGGTTAATGATTACACATGTTTATAAGATATTTGGAGGGGTCTACCTAGTGGCGCAGCGGTTAAGCGCTGGGCTGTGGAGCTGTCGGCAGCAGCGATGCGAGTTCGACACTCAGCCCGGGAGAATCCTACGTGGTGCGGCAGACCTCTCCTGCCTCGCCTGCTGCTCCCCTCAGCAGTGTATTTCTGATCTGCCTGTTCTGCTCCCCACTCTGTCTCTGGTGAAGCCTCTCACCACTCCACACCTCTGGCCTGTACCCCAGCTGTATGTATAAATAAATAAATCTTTTTTTAAAAAAAAAGATATTTGGAGATAATCATATAGTGGGTAGCATTAATAGTGGTGAGGAATGAAAAGCAACCACCTTTGATCACTTAAGGAAATTGAAATCATTAATTTTTAAAGACAAACATTCATGAATTCAAGGACCCAAATTTCCAATGAGGATAAATGTCTTCTAAGGGTTCCTAAGTTATTTAGTAAAAATATGGGAACTTTAGAGCAAAGAAATGCTCTAGGATTTGCACACTTGCTTTAAAAAGTTAGGTTCCTACCCAACCATTTGCTACTCGAGTAAAAAATTTCAGGTGAACTACTTAGTCCTACTTATCTTATGTTGCTTCCGTACTGCTTATAGTTCAAAAGAAATCTAGAGAAACAGTATATGTCTTTTCTTCTTCAACATACGGATCCAACTCTTGAGCACTGACATTGCTTTTCATATCTGGTTTGGAACTCAGTTCTTGAGAGTTGAACATAATCATCCTTAATCCTTTTGGCTGCTTACTTATTACTTTGAAGAGTGGAGAGAAAGGTGCCTCTATTGAGTTTGCTCTCCAATCTCTGCTTCTTTAAAGAATGCAGGTGAATAATCTATATTTCAAAGAAAGATGACCTTTACTTGATTTAATGGAATCTCTCTTTCAATATCTGAAATGAGAAAGTGATTAAAGTTTTGGTTGATAGGCAAGATGTATTTTAGGATTAGATAAGCATAAAGGTCAGACACTGTCAGAAAAGATTTTGACTTTCTTTAATATTTAAGTACTTCATATGAATCATAGTTAATGTATTAATAGTATATTTTTAAGTTTGATTAAAAGTCTTGCATTTTTGTATAATTCAAAATTTCTGACATAAAGATATTAGGTTTGGCAGGTATATTTTTGTTGGAATTTTGATAGAGGCTGGATCTATTCTGTTCCCCTCAGACCATAAGAGAAGATAATGGTCACACTGATTTGGAAAGTTTAAAATTCTGTTTGACAAATTCCTATATTATAGCTAATTTTAATTTCAGTAGCCACGTTTGTAGTATTATCTATAGTCCAGGAATTTCCTCAACAAATTGAAAGAAAAAAATAAATATTAACATTTATTGAATTCTCACAAGGGATCAGATAGTTTTCTAAGTACTTCACAGATATCGGTTATCTTGATATGCACTAAATCAGTATTTGACTGCTAATAAAAATTTTCAATGACTGAATGAGCAACTTTTGGAATACTTTTTTTTAAGTGATACCCATATTTTAGATGGGCACTCTATGACATAGAGAAGCTAAATTGTTTTCCTATGATCACAAAGCATGTCAATGCTGAGATACAAAAAGGTCTCAAGTCACAGACTAATTCCTAACCATGATACTCTGACATGTATTCTCAAAATTAATAATGGCACATAACACATAACCACATAACATTTTATATATTATAAAACACTTTTGCTCAACTTTCATTAATTCCTAATACGACTTCAATATATGTATATTTTCCCTTTTAAAGATTTCCAAATATAGTAGCTATTCTTATCTATACGTTATAGGCAAATGAATGGATGATTAGCCAAACAGCTATAGAATACACTGGAATATATGTAAAATGACAGAATAAATGTATTAAAACAACTGCTAGGAGATTTAAGAGAGCAGTTTTAGTATATTACTGGATCAAGACATCTTTTATTAAGGAAGAGGAATTGTGATAATCATTCAAGCAATATTTTAACTTGAAGATCTCTCTGGCAGAGAGATCACCAAAGTAAGGCAAAAAGGCAGGTAATTACATTGAAACTGTAAAACTCTTTATAATAATCAACTTGCAGCTGCATTTATAATGCCTCGGTTTCTTCTATATAAGAGAAAAATGTGAACTTCCCTGATTTCACCGCAGGGTTGATGACTGTCTTCCAAATCTTTGGTAGCACTGGCTTCCTTTATCAGCATTCTGTCCTAATTGCAAAATCCAGGATATTTATATACTTTATAGTTAACAAGAAAAGGAAACCTGTGTGAAAGTCTTGGCTTAATGTATATTAGTGGTGTGATGTTGGGCAAATCAATTAGCTTCTTTTAATCTATTTTCACATTGTAAAATGGATATAATAAAGGTTACTGTTACATTCTTAAGAGGATTTCAGACAAGACTCAAATAAGAGCTTTGCAAATCATAATGGGTATGTATTATAAGGTACAAAATATGATATATCTACTTCATGTAAAACATGACCTCAATACAAAAAAATTCCTCACTTTGATCTTTCAACTTAACCCTTTAAGTCGTGTTTTGTCAAAGAAAGAGAGTCTATTTCTCTGAATACTCTCAATAGTATTTGATGACAATTTAAACTGAGAATCAAGAACAAGATTCTTAGAAATTAGAGAGTAAGTCAACAAATGTTAGGTATATAAGGGAACACTAGAAATCATCGGATGATAATTTGAGAAAATATAAACAAACACCAAAAATCTGAGTATTTTCTGCAAACTGATCTTAATTTGTATCAAGTGCTATCCCAGGCAATAATTTCAGAAGGGTTGTGTGCTTCAGAAGCTGCCCAAGTCTCCCTACTCCATTACCAAGAGGGGATCCCTCCTGACCCCCACACTAAATGTCGTATCACTCACTGCCTAGATTCTATCAAAGCTGACTTCATAATATTCTTTCTCCTGGTCAAATCAGTCACCACATGAAGGCTGAGATTGCTAGGTTATTCCTTATTCCCTAGTTTTTAATCCCTTAGATAGAGGTGCATAAACTCATTCACCTGCCTCTCAACTGCTGAAGTGTTTCCACTATGTCATCTGAAATACTCAAGTTATTAGGAAAACCCCAGATGCTAAAATATTTACCTAAAAATTCACTGTCTTCTAGCTCTATTCTGGTTCTCATCCTTGGGATTCCTATGTGCATACTCACTATTTTTTCTTGATTCTTCTAGCACTAAGCTTAGGAGAAGGTGTAGTTGTCCTTCTTAAATCTCATCCCTGCATTCAAACCATTGTACCTCTTACTTCCCTTAAAACAATCAGTACTTGGCCTCCCTGGTGGCGCAGCGGTTAAGCGCTGCACTGTGGAGCTGTTAGCAGCGGCGATGCGAGTTCGATGCCCGGCCGGGGAGAATCCCACATGGTGCGGCAGTCCTCTCCTGCCTCGCCCACTGCTCCCCTCAGCAGTGTATTTCTGATCTGCCTGTTCTGCTCCCCACTCTGTCTCTGGTGAAACCTCTCGCCACTCCACACCTCTGGCCTGTATCCCAGTTGTATGTATAAATAAATAAATCTTAAAAAAAAAAACCCATCATTAAAAAAAAAAAATCAGTACTGAGTCAGGATCTCCCAAATATATCATACATACAGCTCCCTGCATCAGCCTTCTGTCCATCTCCAGTTCGTCCCCACTCATTCCTTAAAGATTTCAGCTGGTTCATTGTCACCCTTTTTAATTTACTCTTATTCTTGGCAAAGTCATTATTCTCATAGATATTACACCCTGGTATTTTAGTTGCTGCATTATATATTCATTTATGTTGATCACTATCCTCTTTCTCATGTCCTGAGTTGAACTCTAGAATATGTCATTATCGATAGCTGATGCTTCCCCATGACCATGAGATCAGTCATCCAACTCTGACTCTGGAGGCAGCAACACCGCAGTCATAAAGAAACAAAACAGGAGTCGTGGAGCAGGCTGCAGAATGCAGGATGCTGCCCCAGAGCAAGATCCTGGCCTTCTTATTGACGGAGAAGGTGGGTCAAACTGAACACTGGATTTTAGGCTTTCAGGGAGAGTGGGTCCACTGATCAATCCTTGGGGTGCAAAGCACGTCAGTTAATGACCCCCTTGGGTGTTCCCAGTCATACCTTGGGATGTAAACCTATTGCCCCAGGGCAATCAAGCATCCTGCCCCACCTAACTTGAAAGGAGCCTTTAATGCTACACCCACATGACTCTATCATTTTCATCCAGAGAACTCCAACCAGTATAGAGATTTCAATATTGTTTTGTACTCTAAAAATGATATTTTAATACGTATTTTTCCTTTTCATGGACTCTCACCCACTCATCCAAATTCAATTATTTGCTTCCAAAATGTAATCATCTTTTAATTTTATAACCTCAATAAATTTTCTTCTCTCATTTACCAATCATCTGTACAAAATAATACCAACCCTTGCTAAGTGCCTTCTAACTTGGTATCGCACATGTAATCATGCTAACTGGTCTAACTTCAAGTTACATCCTCTTCCCAACTGAGCCCTCGAGTGAGCCTGAGTAATGCTGACTGACAGCCATATTACATCTCCCCTATCATTTACCCATGAACCTGGTCAATTATTAAATCTACTATTCTATCTGCTGAAACCTTCAAAATTCATTTCTTGTAGTCACACATAGAGAATGACCTTAATTTTTATGATACTAAAAAAATGGAAACAATCTTAAGAAAAACATAAACCCTAAGTAACCAAACACCACCACTCTCATTTGTGCCTATGCTTCAGTTTATTAATATTGGTTTGTTCTATACTTTTGTCTAAGACCCATCCATCTACTTGTGCATAATATCGCCTATCTTATCACTTGTATCCAGTCCATTGCTCTGGTAATGCCCGCTTTTCAATATTGGATCATTCCTATGTGTATACAATTCTGTTAATATTTCACCACCATGAGGGGCCTCCCCGGTTAAGCGCTGCGCTGTGGAGCTGTCGGCAGTGGCGACGCGAGTTCGACGCCCGGCTGGGGAGAACCCCACATGGTGCGGCAGACCTCTCCTGCCTCACCCGCTCCTCCCCTCAGCAGTGTACTTCTGATCTGCCTGTTCTGCTCCCCACTCTGTCTCTGGTGAACCCTCTCGCCGCCCCATGCCTCTGGCCTGTACCCCAGCTTGTATGTATAAATTAAAAAATATTAAAAAAAAATATTTCATCACCATGAAAATGTAATAAGTAAATCTGTCTCTTGAGTTTTGTTGCTTCCACTCATATTTTCAATGTTTTCTTTACTGCAGTGATTCTCTAAAGGATGTAGATATGTGAAGTGTACATTTAACTTTCTTGCCAGAAATTAATTCAAATCAGTTTTGTCTCTAGTGCTCCTTAATACTCTATTCAGGACCAACAACAAGGAAGACCTTATTATGTGATCAATCTCAGCTCTTACTTTGCTTGATGCAGCCATATAATTAGCAAGGATGATTTATATTCCCCTTTGTCATCATATCTTCCCTCAGCATCCAGGAAATAAACTTCCTCCATTTTTGTCTGTCCTCTCAACTATTAGTTCTTCTCTATCCCCTTGCGTATTCTGACAAATCCCTCCAAGCATTTTTAAAATTAGAGTACCCAAAGCTCTCAGTTCCTGCCCTTGTTTGGAAATGACTATCCTCTTGTCTTGGGGACTGAGAAATAATGTCATGTGACCATAAATGTAAACATAACCCCCAGAGTTATGGTGGTATACAATTATTTTTATTAATAAATGTGATAAAATGATGTATGCTGTATGTGTTTATGATGGCAGGAAATGGAGAGGAATTGCTGAAAAAAATGTTCATCATTACAATAGTTTAGCATAAATCCTAGAAGGGATGAAACTTAAGAATTTCCCCAAGGTCAAGTTTTCTTAAATAGCCATCATGTTGCGGCAAAAGAAGTGCTTGGAGAAAAATTTAGCAACCACTGCTGTAATTTCTGCATTTACCAGTATGACTTTGAGATTTTGTTTGAAGTTTCTAAGAGTTTATAAAAAACGACCGAGAAACAATACCTTCAGTTTTTACAACTGATAAAACCAGAATTTGATTTTTCATCCAACCTCTACGAATGATTTATCTCTTCTTGTGCTATTCAAAGGCAGTCATTCCACTTGCAAGACTGACCCCATCTCTCTTTGTCACCTCTAGACCTTACTCCATCATTCAGTTACTCTCTTTTCTCTATCTTGACTTCCTAAAACGTTTCATTTCATACGCTTGCTCACGTCTCTCAAATTCTAAAAGAAAATCACCAGCAGGATACACATATACCATCACCTCAAAATCAATAGACTTCAAACGAATTTATATATAATCTATTAAATCTAGTAACTCTGTAATATTAATATTAATGATCAGTACTGTTGTTAAGCATCAACTCAAATGACAATCTCAGCTCCCTACAGAAAACAATTAAGTTGCTATTCATCTTGAAGAACTTATCAAATGTTTCTAACACTATGCTACTAATGATCAAAGAAGAGTGGTTTGCCATGTCCATTACTTTTAATCACTTTCCTATTTTCTAGTACAGAAATATATTTCTGGCTCATTTTCAGCCTTCCAATGCCACACCTAGAATCCATCATTTTTGCAAAGATTCTTTATTTTGAGCAACTGTAACCTCAAAAGTTACCCCACAACTTAATGACTTAAAAGAACAACAGACTTGTAATATCTCTTTGGGTCAGAAAAGCAGGCATAATTAGCTGTGCAGTTCCAGATTCTCATGAGGTTTTTGGGGTGTCCACCAGGCCTGCAGTAACCTGCAAGTGAAGAATGGCAATTCCCTGAATTTACCTTTTTGAATAATTTTCACTATCTAAGTCATTGTTTGGTACATATTATTAAAAATTAAAATTAAACTAATGAAAGGGAGAAGTAAAATTGAATACAAAGGAAAAAACTAAGCCAAGTATTTCAAATAAATTAAATAACTACATTGAAGACGGAAAATTTTGAAAGAAAAAGGTTATATTAACTTTTGGATAAATTACTTTGACTACTTATCATGTAAAGATTATTAGGACAACTAACAAAACTGTTGGTGCTCTAAACCATGTTTTATTCCTACTAAAAGCGATCTCAGATGAATAAATCCATATCAATACTCATTATTTTTTATAATTTCAAATATCAGTACACACACACACCCACACACACACACACACACACACACACTCCTGATTCTTTGCTGAAAGGGTCCAGGAGCAGAAGTGCCAGAAAAATGAACACACTCAGTGGAATTGATTTTCTTTATTTCTATTGTAATCAATATCTAAGATTTATCCAATAATTCTCACTTCTGGGAAAAGATAATTGATTCCAGGTCTGGGGCAGGGAAGCTAGATGATGAGATTAAAACATTTTTCTGTGCCAGAATGTAAAGAGGTGCTAAGAAATGATAAGAGTGTGTCAAAAGGTTAGCTGAACCAGTTGGCAGGGTTCCAGCTAGTCAAACTGGTGCACTTAGTATCAATATATATGAAAAATATTATTAGTCCTATTAGTTAAAGAATTTGTGAGTCTATATTGAAAATAAACACATACATGCATACATTCATGTATGTATAAATAAATAAAGGAAAGAGTAAATAGTGGAAAAAGAAAATTCATTTCAGCATGTCAATTAATAAATACAGAAAAAAGAACGCAGTTTGATAATTACTTTTGCAGTTAACGTTGTATGAATTGATTCTGGCAAAATCATCAACATGCTCAATCAGTGGGAAGAGAGTCTTTGATGAAGAAAAGGATATGTACACTTTCTCATAGGACCTATCCTCAATTTAGTTATTAATTGCAAAATGAAAAACAGTAATTATGAAGTGGTAAAATGGACATTTGATGAAATGTGATGAAAATTAGTATCATCAAAAAATTGCAAAGGAACATCTTAGGCCTCCATTGTGATTTCCTAAGAACAACAGAGAATCACTTAAGAAGTGGGCCAGTCAAAAGTACATAACCTGAATCTAATCATGAAGAAAGTTCAAACAAATCTAAACTGAGGGATAGTCTATAAAATAACTGGCTTGCATTCTTCAAGACGTCTCAATGTCATGACAGTCAAAGGCAGGAAAAGCAACTCTCCCAGATTAAACAATTCCAAAGTCACAGTAAACTTTCTCCATTATTTGACCTAGAAGGAATCCTACCTTAAAAACAGCCCGACACAGGACATTACTGGCATAATTCAATGAACTGGAGTAGGGTCCACTATTTAGAATAAAGTATTAAGTTCTTATAGCCTTTATGAATGTATTAATTAATTATACTCATATTATTTAAGAAAATACTCTTGTTCTTAGTAAATACAAATTGAAACCCTGGAAGGATAAAGGATAATGATGTCTGAAACCTATCCTCTTAAGTTAAAATATTCATTATCTCTCTCTCTCTCTCTCTCTCTCTCTCTCTCTCTCTCTCACACACACACACACACACACACACATATTGAGTGTGAGAAAGAGAGATGGAAATGGAGAGACAGAAAGACAGGGGACTAGAGAAGAAATGAACTAATATTTCCACAAAATTGCACAAGGAAGATTTTCTTCTTGCAACCTATACAAAGTTTGAAATTTTATAATTCTTAGGGAGATTGCTATTCCTTTAACATTTTATTTCAAATATATGCCTTATTATGAGAGTAGACAAAATTGTGAAAATGTAAGAGAAAGGTGAGAGGCATTTCAATTATTGGTTGTCAGAGGGGAAAAAAAAAGAAGCAACTTCTTATTTAAGAATAACTAGTGAAAACTTCTATGAAACTCAAAATCATGAGCCAGTTGGGAGCAGGGAAAAGGAGAAGACAGAAACTCATCTGGAGGACAAAAAAATTGGAGGAGAGATTCAGGACTTATCTAGGTGGAGATTAGTGAGTTATGACTATCTTTATATCAGTTCTGATTCTCTACTTTTGTAGCATAATGAACGATGCCTAATCATGTGCAGAAAACTAAAACTGCATTTTTCTAATTGAGTCTAATTATGTAACACTCAAATCTTCAATTTCATTTTTAATCCAATTCAGGATACTTAGTAAATTCAGGTTTTTCCCTTTTCATTTATTCTTCTTTTTCCCTAGTGTCTAAACAGGTAGGGGTGGGAGTGTGAAAGCAATTGAGAAGGTAACTCTGAGTTTCCTTCATCAAAATTTGGTTTAGAACAGCATTTGTTCTCAACTATTCTGGCCTATTTCTGCATCAACCACTGGCAAGCTTCCACATTTCCCTCATCACCCAAATATGCGAGACCCTGGCATTTCTTCAAGAATAAAATTCAGTTAATTTATAGAATATCTATGGGATCAGGATGGTCTTCTTTCTCATCACCAGGTATAATGCCTCTTCACTTCCCTTGGCACACTCTCAACCTTCCCTGGTTTGTTCTTAAAGTCAGAACATGCTTTATAATAATCTATTGCATCCCACAGGGTTACCAAAGGTTGAGGAAAGAGGTAGCTTAGAGACTTTTTGAACAAACATATTTTTTCCCTATGAAACTTTTCTTTGTCGATATAGTAGATGAGAGGGTAAGTCTGTGATTCTGTGGTTCCATTTGTTTATTCCTTTTCTCTGTCATCTTGGTTGGGATCTGCCTGGATTATTTTTGCTGCTCTTATTTAATCAACAAGTAGTTCATGCCACACATGAACCACTCAACACATAAAATGTGTTTCTAAAAATATGAATTATGCTGCTTTCACCATGTCCTTAACCTTTGGTTGAAACAAACAAATCAATTTTTATTCTAAAATTCTTAACTCCTAAAAATCTCAGGTCATCTGTTTTATTAGATATTTCCCCCTACTTTTTGAACTTTACAAAATATATTACACTACTCAATGGCTTCTTTCTTCTTCTGGTTATTTTGTGTTTTATTTTCCTAGAGAAAATGAAACCTTTTCGACATGGCAGCCATTGATGCAGCGAACACTAGGAAGACAAGTAGAAATAACAGCTACAAAATTACCTTTAATATTGCCAAAGCTTTATCCCACTTCTCAATTTATGTTGTAGTTCATATTTAATCCATCAATGTATTTACACAGTTCTTCTTTGTGCCAGTTAATATACAAGGTACACTTGGGTGGATAAAACATATGAGCTTAAAGGATATATTCAAAACAAGTCACGTTTGGGAAATCCAGGACAGGTCAGCCTAGGAGTGACTTCCAGAGAGATTCTGTCACTTCCAGAGAGATTCTGGAATACAAGCAAGACTGTGCTGAAGCAGTCACCCTAAGCACCCTAAGCAGGACCTGTGCATTCTGGAAGTTTCTTATAATCTATAAAATATATGGATTCAGAATTTGTTTCATCAACCTACCTCTGAGTTCCTGAACAGCAGTGATAGAAACACAGCCACCACACACAGTCCTTTATTATAGCTGGTCTGGCAACATTGAAACAATATTCATCATAGCACAGTTCTACTGAGCTGCACATGTGCAGAAAATGGAAGGCAGCAGGAGACCCAACTGTTGCTGTAAAGTGAGCTGAAATGGGGTTAATCACAAGCAGAGAGGGCAGGAGAAACACGTTAAGGATTCATAGAAGCATAGCCTCAAGCAAGGTAGCATAGCTGAATATCTGAGAAGAGGAATGAAAGAAGGAACTTCATCTTAAAGAATCAATTCTGAATGAAAGAAGACACAGTATCACACACACCTACATGTAGCTCTATTCATTTCTGGTTTTAAATCACCAAGATTAGTATGCCTACCAAACACTGTCAGAAAAGTGCATTTATCTAGTATATTTGAGTTGGTTTGCTGTCATTCTGTTTATTGTTTTCCTCATTAAATTATTAATACAACATTATTTGCATCCCAGAACAAAAACAATTCTATTAATTTATTAAAAGCTGTTGAAAGTTAATTTGGAGGGTCAGATGGTATATTTCCTCTCTCTCTCGCAACCTTGAAGTCTAGTATTAGAGCAAAATTCCGAGGAAAATAACTAAGAAAGGAAAGATGGAAGTGAAAGATTATTTTTTCTTCTGTTGTCACCACAAAATGACAAAATAATAAACCTGCCTTTTGAGGTGTATTTAGTTTATGGAAATCATTCTCATTATTTCAGGCATGTGTGTTTGCTCATTCAATTCATTCAACAAGTATTTACCCAGCATTATATGCACAGTGTGCTAAGCCACATTGCAGACAAGGTGTACAGACAGAGACCATTGGCATGCATGATGGGGACTTGTACTTTTCCTTCCAGATTTTTGCTCTAGGTTGGTAAGGGGAATAAACTTATTTCCATGCAGGCAGTATTGCTCACTCCACATAACAAGAAGTACTTAGCTCTCACAGACTAACATTCTGGCAAACATCCATTGAACCTTGGAACAGTTTCCAGAATTACAATGACTTTAGATACAGAATCAACAGTACATCATTATGATGAAAGTATCTTTTTTTTTTCCCCTGCCTGTAGAAAAATTTCTAACAAAGGTGATCTAAAAGGTTGGAAATGAAAGAAAATGTAAGAGAATTAAACTGCAAGTAAATAATTAGAAGGGATAATTTAATTTAAAAGGATTACAATGGCACATGGGCCTTTCAAGGTCAATTCTTTAGATAGTTCAATTTCAGTGTATTTTTTGAGTTGATTCAATTGAGGTCATTTAAAATTTTGCAAGATGGCTTTCTTTATTCTCGAAGGAATTAATGAGGTACAGTTTAATTGAACTACCTGGAAAGTGAGTGAATCTGATTATAAACGTACATAGACAATTACTCAGTTTATGTTAGCTAAACGCCATTCATTTCAGTGATGATTTTATGCATATTCCATGTTCCTTATTAGCTGTGCATTCACTGCTTCAGCAGAAGCCTTTACCAGTTGCTACTGAAGAGAGAAATTATTGAAGAAGAGAAGGAAACAAGTGTAGGGGTGGTTTCCTCCTCTTTGGCTCTGATTGCTGTGGCTTTATTTGCAACAATTTTGAATTAGCTGCAAAGCATAATACCTCCATGTTCTTTTTAATAAAAAGAATCATTTTCATCTCCTAATAAAACTTCCTTCCATCTCCGCACAGGACAACCATTACTGATTCTGCAAAGATCAAAGGTCAAGACTATAAATCATTCCCTTTTTCAACGCTGTTTCTATAGCCTTTGCATTTTATTGTCCAGACTACAGTGGATATCTTTTAGCATTTAATGAGAATGAATGAGAATTTTTTTAAAAACCTAAAATGCTAATAGGAATAAATAATCACTATTTGGATTGTATTGAGTTGTTATTTCTTTGCAGGCCATTCTTATCGTTTATTTATTTGCACATGAAAAACACAATTCTTTCTGATTTCATTCTACAAACTGGCACAAAACTCCACTTTGGAATGGGATACATAGAATAAAAATCGCCAACCACTTAAACACTTATTCTTGGGCATCAGGTTTGCGTCACTTGAAAGAAACAACCTCCCTGACTAGGGCAGATAATAAGTCAGAAACTGTCCACCTTATTACATTTGGCTAGTCTCTTTGCCCTATTGTTGAATTCTTCCCAATTGAAGTCAAACCTAGGAGAATGGATTATTCTTAAAGTGATTGAAATAATATACTCTTGTGCCGGCAAGCTGTTACCTTATGACAATTTATTCCTCAACTGAAAAACTAAATTCAAAATTAGAATTTTGAAGAAAACATTTGGGTGTAAGATTATGGTTTTTGTTTTTATTGCTACCTATCTATCAGTAAACAAGGAATAAATCTTTTAATATTTTTACAGTGTTCCAAACTTCTTTGGACTATGAAAATTATATTTAATTACCCCTCTTAGAGTAGTATATATAAATAATAAGAGAATACAAAATTATCTTTTTTTTTCTTCCATTCAGTTCCCTCAAGAACTGTTGAAAGGCCTCCCTGGTGGCCTAGGGGTTAAGTTTCAGTGCTATCACCTGTAGGCCTGAGTTTGATCCCCAGCCAGGGAGCTACCTCCCCACCCCTACACACACACACCTCTGGCCTACATCCCAGCTGGTATGCATAAATAAATACTAAATACATCTAAAAAAAAAAAGAAAGAAATCAGGGGCCTCCCTGGTGGCCCACGGGATGACGCTTTCCTCAGTCACTGCAGCACACGTTCAAGTCCCAGTGAGGGAGCTTCCCACATGGTGCAGCAGACCTCTCCTGCATGGCCCGCTGCTCCCCTCAGCAGTGTATTTCGGTCAATCTGCCTGTTCTGTTCCCTGCTGTGTCCCTAGAGAATCCTTTTACCACCCCCCACACCTCTGGCCTATACCCAGTTTTGTATGCATGAATAAATAAATCTTTAAAAAAATCAGAGTTGAAGTCTGGCATATATTAATAAATATCAACAAGTTTTATGTATATTTGAGAAATCTGTTTTTGTGTGTTTTTAGAATTTAATTTTTTTAAAGTTGACAATTTCAAGATTGCATTAGACATCCTAATTGTTCTTGGTATTTGCATAATTAAGAGTCACAGACCACTTAAAAAATAAAGCTCTGTACAACTGTAAAATATGGCAACATTTGTCACCTTGTAAGAATTACTGCCAACTCATTTTTCATTTTCATTTCCATATAACATCAGTCATTTACTAAATGTAAAATATTTAGTAGATTTAAATATTTAAAACATCCCTATTGAAATGTCTCAATATTGTTTTCTAATTACTTTTTTGACCTAAAAAAGTAAAAAGTAAAAACCTAAACTGTACTTTATTCAAAAATAATATTTATGCTGTTTATCCATGTATTGCAACATTAATGTGTCTTTACCAAATATTCCTTTCTTTTTAGGAAACATAGCTTAATGGTATTTCTAAAGTGAGAAGAATTAACAAGAAATCAAGTGTTCAAATTAAGTCGTGTGGTTTTCTTTCTGAGTCCAATGCCTGATTTAATTTTATTTTACTCTATCGAAACAAACTATAGAGTCTAACTTTGTGAAGACCTTAATTTGATGCTGATTTGTAGTGATGTTTTATCAATACTTTTTTCTTTCTTCTTTTATGTTATTAAACCATTATTTCTAATTGTTTTCATTGTTTTATGATTAGCTATAAACAATTTTTAGGGTTGTGTCTACATTATAACAACAACAGTAAAACTGTACAAATTTAAATATTACAAATTTTGCATTTGACATAAATTTGACCATGTTATAGTTCATAATACCTTAATGAATTCTCTCTCTACAAATTGTAATATACACACAACGAAAAAGATAATAATTTAGCTTTATAATGAATATGTTAGAGCATGAGCATGGTTCTTTCTTCCCCTCCCAGACACCAGACTCAAAAAAAAAAAAAAAACAATAAAAATTCATCTGTAGCCCTAGCTCTATTTACTGATTGATCCATATGAATATACTATCTCTTATACTCCAAGAATTGTGTGAATCAAGTAAAATAATGGCAAAATATTAATATTAATTGAGCTTCAAATAGACAGTTGTGATATACAAAAAGGTAGAGGTAGAGATATTAAATAAATACATACATGGATATATGTATATATATTGTGTATTTTGTGTATATACTGCATACACATATATAATTCTATTTATGTGACCATATACAATGTCACCATTGATAACTATGTATATAATATCATTTGGTAAAATGTTGCCAACCTTTCTTCCTTCCTACACTATAAAAAAAAATTGCTCAGTTTCTCCCTCTCAAGAGAATCTCTGTCTGTCTTTAGAGAATCTTTTGCACTCTGTGAACCACAAAAAGGAAATTTAGAACAACTGGACTGAACAAACATTGAGGGGGAAAGAATAGGATATAGGGAATGTTTGCAATGCATTTTAAGTACGACCTGCAAAATATACAAAAATTCAGAAAAGAAATGGGGAATTTAACTGATAATTGCTGAGTGTTTGCATATCATTAATGTGGTCTGGAAAATGCAAAGAAAGAATTTGATTAAGTGAAAATTTACCTAGTAGTTGCAGGCTGTCTTTTTAGTCGTAACGCTTGTTTATCATTAAAATCTATGAGATAAAATTATACCCACAACAAAATTGCAGAGTTTATTAATATTTCTGTTATTCTGACAGGGCAATTTAATCTCTGAATATTTTAATAATAATGGTAGCATTATCTGGTCAGTGTAAGCCATTTCTATCCGTTTATATATCACTAAATACCATTTTCCTTTACTACAGAATGGCTTTTGTGTAAATGATTTCATAAATTGCAAAGTGTATATGATGTTTTTCTTGAGAAAACAATAGTAAGAACAAAAGCAAATAGTAGTTCTTTAACAAGTTAAAATAGTTAAAATATATTCTTTATAGTTATAATATGAAATAATAAATGAGATGCTGATATGGGAATCTACTTACATGTTCCTCATGAAAACATGGAGTGGGGAATGGCCCATTTCATCACACTTTTTCACTTCCCAGACAGCTGAAGATCGTTGCAGCAACTGAGAAGACTCTAGCACTAAGGTAAGAAAAGGCAAAGTTTAATCTTGTTTTTTAAATATATATGACATACATCTCAGCAAAATCTTGAAAGACACATCCCTCAAAGCGAAGGAAGTGAAAGACAAGATAAACAGATGGGATTACATCAAAATAAAAAGCTTCTGTACAGCAAAAGAGACATTAACCAAAACTAACAGACACCCTACCAACTGGGAAAAGATCTTTGCACACAATACATCTGATAAAGGACTGATA
>PVIJ01008792.1:0-71474 GCA_004024925.1 Scalopus aquaticus
AAAGAAGCTCAAGCTTATATAGGGGTCTTGGGGAGGGGGGAGGTAAAGGAGAGTTCTTAGAACAAAGTAGCTAAGATTCAAGGCTGGTCAGGCAGTAGGCGTGTCAACATTCCATAAAAATGATCTACAGCGCAGGCCATGATGACCTTGTATACCAGTGCTAAACCTGGCGCCAGGACTATCCTGTTCTTATCTCGAGCACAGAGACTGGAACGTATCAGCCCAGCCTTGACCTCCAGGAGCACTCCAGCCCAGCCTCAGGCCCCCAACACAGAGCGGCAGGCGGGCGGGCAGGAAGCGGCTCGTCGAGCGCGTGGACCCGCCAACTCGGGGGCCGGCGCGCTCAGCCAGGCCCGGCGGCCACTCCGCGTGAGCCCCTCCACACAGACCCAGGCCACAGCGGCACCCTGGGCTGGGGGCCTCGCTCCGTCGGCGTCCACAGCGCCCGCCTGCGGGGGAGCTGCCCCGGGGAAGAGTCTCGCCCGGGGGACAGTCCAGCTGGGCCCAGCAGAGGAGCCGCGAGCAGAGCTGCAGGCCCAAGTAGAGCGGAGAGAGGCTGGGCCTTCCCGCTGTCCACCCCGGTTGCTGCTGCCGCGGAGGCCAGCGGGCCTGGACGAGGAGACAGGAGGCGCAATGGCGGCCGGACGGCAGCCTCGGCCTGCGGCGCCCTGCGGGGAGGTCCCCGGACGGCTGGGAGGCCGCAGGGAGGCCAGATGCCCTGAGGGGGCGGAGCTGCCCCGGGGGCAGAGCGCACGGGCGTGTGGGGACGGCTGGGAGGCCGCAGGGGTGGCGTCAGCTCCTGCTCTCCAGCATCTGACCTCACACGGCATTTTCTGCCTGCAGGACTGTTTTCCCGCCCTTGCTTCCCGTCACCAAGGGCTGTTCCCTCCACGTTGTCACGTCCTCACGTCTAGGAGTGAGCCCATCACAGAAAATGACAAGGCCTGAGACGGCTGCCGGAGATGCTGACCTACGAGCTGATATAGGAAACAAACATTTTTTAAATCGCAGCTATAATAGCACATAACAGCAGACATTACATACCGGGGACATAATACCTGCCAAATAAAATGTTATAGACTCCAAGGGAATGGTAGATATTTCCAGCTCTATTCAAAAATGGCCTGTAACTCCAGATAGGATTTCCCTGGGCTACGGAAAAGCACAGATGGTATTAGCGTTTATTACATCCATAAAGGTTGCTTTTAAAAATATATATAAAGAGCACTGAAGTCCTGCTAACATGGCCAAAATAGAGCGGTCCGGACAGATAATGCAAAGCAGACTTTCTTCGTGGGTGGGGGAACGTAAAAATATTTCTTCTAACTAAGTGATAAAAATACAGGAAACATGAATCTATTTTTGACTGAATTAGGCAATGAGATACGTGTGCTCGCAGACCCACGAGACGAGGGAGCCACCTCCGGACCGAGCCTGGGACTGCGGGAGGCTGCTGCACCCCCGAGCGCGTGTCCCGCAGAGACAGAGCAGGAACAGGACACGGCGCGGTCGGCGCTCACCAGCAGGAGGCCGGAGCAGGGACAAGGCCATCACATTAAGCGGGCGGCTTCACGGAAACTCATTTCCACACGCTTTTGAGGAAGAGAGTTGGCGACTGCTCCCTGACCCCTCGATCAGTTCACATGAAAGCAGGACCGTCAAAACGTCCATTCCGGGTGGGAGACGTGACCAGCACAGAGTGACCACAGCCTTGGGGGGAGCCAGGAGTCTGCGGCCCGCAGCCCCTCACGCCAGAGCCTGGTGCCCGGTGCACAGGACGGGCCCACACGTCCACCCACCGTGTGTGGCTGGAGAAAACACCCGCGACGACCGAGCGAGCCACGCCCTGACGCCGCGCATCCGGCGCTTTGTGGTAAGCGGCACACGAACGCGTGGACACTGAGCAGGTGCCCACGGCACACGCGCATCACGGGCCCCCCTGCCCTCCTGTGCAGGGGTGGGCGGGGCACGTCGCCTCTGTACCAGGGGAAGCAGCGGCTGGAGCGTGCGGGCCCCGAACGCGGCGCGGGGGACTCCGCTGTGACGACAGCTTCACTTTCTCCCGGAGTGACAGCGTCTCCCCACAGCCCTCTGAGCCAGAACACGGCGCACATGAGGGTGCATGTGTGTCCTTTACAATGGAAATCGATACGGTGCTGTGGTCACGTTTAGGCAATTTCCAATCAAACCCTCCGCCAATTCCCGATACGCTGACGGTGCAGAGGAGCAGATGTCTGCTTCCCCCTTCGCTGTGAGGGATGGAAGAAACTATTAATAACCATAAATTCTACTGATGGAAAGACATGGAATATTCATATGAATGCCGTGCATTTTGCCATGTCCTAAATAAACTCAAGGAGATTATATGGAAAGTAATTATGCAAAGAAGGAAAACGATCAGTGAAAAAACTTTAAAATTATTGAAAAAGGGGGAGACATGAGACCCAAACAACATAACTAACACAAGAAAAGAATGAAGAAATGACCGAAGCAGCAAAGACATACATACGAAAGAAACTGTTTTTAAAATAACCATTAAAATGGATTAAAGGAGAAAGAAGAACCAATGACCGCTGAAAATAGAACATGAAACGATAATGAGGCCTGTGGCGACTATGAAAGTGCAGATAAACACCACCAGCTTTGCAGAAGGTGTGGCAGAAGCGTGATCACCAGGACAGCAAGGGCTTACTGACTCACGAACTCGCCTCAAAAACAGAATACGCAACTTGTGGTCAAAAAAGCGTAGAAGTAACAGAAAATTCTGTGCATGCAGGAACCAAAATGAAAGCAGCAGCGGAGGTGAGACACTGGGGGGCAGACACGGGGTTCTGCACCTGCGCCCAGCACCAAACAGAAGGTGTTGCAAGGAATCTCAATGTTTGTTTCACCTACCGATGAGTTTTTAATCTGGGGGAGCATTTTTCACTACAAATAAGGTGGGAAGCTGTTCAAGGATGCAAAACGTGCTCCTCACAGGATCTGAGGGACAGCACCACTGCTGTAATTGATTTGGACGCTTTATCACTCACCTGCCGGGTGACCTGAACAAGTGCCCGTGGCGGGAACTCCTGACAAGCCAACACAGCGAAAGTATCCAGCACGTTCAACTGTAATGGAAACGAACTTAGGGCGGCCCCTGATCTGAAAATTCAACTACAAAGTTTAGCAAGCGCAGAGTTTTTAATCAAGACACAGTTTATCAACAGAACGAAAAAGGACGTAGCTATTCGTATTCATCGAGCTACGGACTGTATCAGTAAGAAGATTTCACAGAAGAAATGAGACGACTGGTATCGCATGTTCATTTTTTCTCCCAGTGTACAAAACTTTAAATAAAGGTATTTATTCAAGAAATACGTTGCTACAATCGAATGAATATTCAATAAAATCAAAACATTGCAGTTCGAGGGGATAAAAATACACGGCATCGTCAGCTGCGAGCTGAACACACAGTGATTTAAATGTACCACAAACCGGTCGGTCGCTTAACAACGATTTATAGAAAGTGTAGAAAACGAAACCAACACTAAAAAGAAACCCACTTCAAGGAGACAGGCTTATGATGGACACAAAAGGCACACATACTCCTTTTCCTGACTTCCTGAAGAAAACTACAAAATTGGGAAAACTCACCAAAACGCAGTCATTTTCTGAACAAGTAGCACGAACCACCGCAGTCGGGCTCGGGCACCTGCCCTCCAGCCGCCCTGAGACTCGGGGCGCAGAGCCCTGCCCCTCACCGTCCCCCGCCGGGCCGGCCCTGGACGCTCAGCTTCTCTTCTTTCGGGACAAAAACATCTGGCGCCACCGCCAGGCGGGCGCGACCGGGCTGGGCACCGCCAGTGCGAACGGGGACCCCTGGGGGTCCCTTCTCTCGGCGAGGCCCCGGGGTGCCAGCAGGTCTCCGCAGCGCCGCTCTCACACTCACTCCTCTGACAGGCAGCGCGGGGTCGGCCCGTGCCCGCCCGGCCCACCTGCCTTCGCGGGGCGCCGGAATCCTCGGGAATGAAAGAGCTTTGAACCAGGCGTGTCTGCCGCAACAAGCCAAGGCCCTCACTTTAAACACGCCGGCCACGCTGTCCTTTCAGGGCCAGTTACTCCGGCCAGACCTCACCCGGGCCAGCAGAGGCTCTGTCTGCCGCCCAGCGCCCCGAAGCCGGCCACCGCGGGCTGACCCTGAGACCACAAACCTCACGCAGGTCACAGACACTGACGAGGGCCTGACAGCAGCCCGGAGACCGGCCCCGTGTCCACCTCCCCGGCCTCCGCGGGCCAGGGAGACCGGGCACAGGAGGACGGCGCCGCCCCGAGCCGGGAAGCGGCACCAAGACAGGCCTGGCGTCGCCAGTACCCAGCTGCCCCGCCCGACATGGAGACGGCTTCTTCGGGAGGACAGACGAGACCCGCAAAACGTGCTGCGTGACGTTTGTGCTCGTGTTAGCCGAGCAAGCAGAGGAACATCGCGCAGCCCTTTCTTACGGCTCCGAAAGCCGCT
This sequence comes from Scalopus aquaticus, assembly GCA_004024925.1. Lineage (NCBI taxonomy): Eukaryota > Metazoa > Chordata > Mammalia > Eulipotyphla > Talpidae > Scalopus > Scalopus aquaticus. The sequence continues at coordinate 4,499 of PVIJ01008792.1, forward strand.
GCTCTCCTCCAGGCCACTACCTCACATTTCTAGTACTTTTTCCTCCTCTACCCGAAAAACAAACAAACAAAAACCAGAAAGCATGCAGAGAAGAGACTGTGCAGTGATAAAGGGCCAGTCTATCAGAAATGATTAAAGAGGGGCCTCCCTGGGGGCACAGGGGTTAAGTCTCAGCCCGTGAAGCTGTCGCAGCCCCCGCAGCGCAAGTTCGATCCCCGGCCAGGGAGCTTCCCCCAGGGCGCAGCAGCCCTCTCCTGTCTCCCCGCTGCTCCCCTCAGCAGTGGATTCAGTGGATCCGCCTGTTCTGCTCCCCACTGTCTCTGGGGAGTCCTCTAGCCCCCCCCACCTCTGGCCTGCACCCCAGCTCTTGTGTGCATCAATAAAAAAATCTTTAAAACTAAAATAAAATAAATGAGTAAAGAAACCGGGTGGTCAGCCTGCAGGAGAGGACACGGCAGGAGGCTTTGTGGGGGCTTTACTGCACAGGCAAAGGTGCGCCCCTCGGCCGTGAGGCCCCACCCACCCGCTGGGGCCATCGGGCAACACGACGGGAGCGCTGACTGGGGAAGGAGAGCTTCCTAACGGCTGGAGTAACTCTTCCACGCTCTGCAACTGACGCTTGTAAAGTCAAGTTTGATTTCCTGTCCGCTTGTACCTGGGTGGGCCACGGTGCCCCATACAGCCTCGGTGGGAGTGTCATTTGTCAAGTGCCATCTGGCCCATCTACTCAGCAATGTTAATGGCTTCACTTCGGTGTTTGCCTAGCAACTCTGCTTTCATTTTCCATGCACGACCATAACTACATCTGTTCACGTTTGCTCAACAAAGCGCAGTTGGTAGTAGCTCTTTAAAAATGGAAATATGCCAAATATTCCACCAATAGATCATGGTACTTCCAGTCTATCAAATAATAATAAGCTCTCTATCAAAATGAGTTAGATTTCTGGGGCCTCCCTGGTAGTGCGGGGGTTGAATTTCAGGACCATGAAGCTATCGCAGCCACTGCAGCACGAGTTCGATCCCCAGCCAGGGAGCTGACCCACAGGGCGCAGCAGACCCCTCCTGTCTCCCCGCTGCCCCCTCAGCAGTGTGTTTCAGTGGATCCGCCTATTCTGGTCCCCGCTCTGTCCTTGGTGAATCCTCTCATCCTCCTCCCACCAACTCCTCTGGACTACACCCCAGTTCTAATATGCATAAATAAATAAATATTTTTAAAAATATTTTTAAAGTAAATATTAAAAAATATATTTTTTAAAAGATGTCTGTGTAAAGTTCTCAGACATTATTAACAGAAAATAGAGTTTGTGAAAAGGAGTTAATGAACCAAACTTTAAGTAAAATCCATATATGTGAATTTGCACATCCATAAACATGTAAATTCATTTAAAAATTATGCAAGGGTGAACTGGTGGTGGGTTACCCAAGGGGAATACAAAATATAAAAGATATAAATAACAATAAAAATGTATATTAAAAAAATAAAAATTATACAACAAAATATGTAAAAAGTTGTTAGTAATGAAGATCAGAACACAGATTTAAAAGAGGAAGAAGAGTAGGGAGGGAAACCTTAAACTCTGTGAGTCTGCACTGTGTAGCTATACCATCCAAGCATTGCCTATTTAATTGTTTGTTTGTTTGTTTGTTTTTAAGAATTATTCTCTTTGGCCTCCCTGGTGGCACAAAGGATTAAGCGCAGCACTGTGAAGCTGCAGCGCGAGTTCAATTCCCAGCCGGGGGATTCCCACAGGGCACAGCAGACCTCTCCTGTCTCCCCGCTGCTCCCCTCAGCAGTGTGTTTCAGTGAACTTGCCTGTTCCGCTCCCCACTCTGTCTCTGGTGAACCCTCTCACCACCACCCCCACCACACCTCTGGCCTGCACCCCAGCTTGTATGCATAAATAAATAAATCTTTTAAAAAAAGAAATATTCTCTTTTTAAATTATCTCACATGGAAACTGTTACCTAAGCGAGGAGAGTTCACTGACTCTTTATTCTTAAAAAAAATCCATATATTCCCTGCAAGTAGAATATCTAGCAATATATAGAGCTGGCATATTGTGAATGTTCTTCAGAAATAATTGATAAAGTAAATAAACAAGACTAAGCCAATACTGAAAAAGAAACCTTTAAAGAATTAAGCCATTAATTTAGTGATGGATAAGTTGAAATATTTGTATTTTATCTGCCCTGTATTCTTCACATTCAGAGTTTTCCTCCTCAACAGTTTGGTCTAATTTACTTACTTATTGGTGGAGCAATAAAATGCTAATCAAGGCTTCCAGGACGGAGATGGAGCGGGCCGCGTTTTTAACAGCCTGTCCGTATTTCCACTCAGTCTGCAGCGCTTTCCTCTGACAATCAACCTCAGCTTTTAGGAAACGGAGCTCTGTCCATTCTGCCCACCACATTCAGGACCCATCACCCACCTCCCCATACGTATAAACCATCTGTTTGTGATTTTTTGGCTTCATCTGAACATCTTCACAATGATTCCATCTGTTCTCTTCCCTTAAATATCTATTTACAGTACTTTCTCCCTTATCTACTTTACAACTTTTTCTGTGCATGTCAAAAATCCAACCACACAGTCACATATTAGTCTGTCATCAACTCAGGAGGCGCCTTTGGGTGGCCCAGAGGACACGGTAAAACTAGAGCTGAAACCCACCTAAACACGGGGGCCAGAGACGCCAGCCCCGCAGCGCTTGACACCGACAGGTCTGAGGCCCCGAGAGGCGCGCGCCCGAGGCTTCCCAAAGCTGTCGCTGCGCGGTGCAGGAACAACAGGGACCGGCACCCCATAACGGCACACTCCTGCCGCATACGTGTGCCTCGGAGGAATTCTGCTCTCAGCTGAAGCTAAAGGAAAGGCACAGAGACGTGTTTCAAGGGCCCTGTGGCAGCCAGGACCGGCCTCCAAAGAAGTTTCTGAGCTTCAATATGAAGCAGACGTATGCTGGTGGGGTGCTTGCTAACAGCAGACCACTAGGATGAACATAAAAGCAGAAGCATGAAAGCCAGGGAACGGCCTCTACCCTCTGCTTCCCTGGGAGCAACAAGCCTGCGGACAGACGCACTCTGGAGATAAACAGTGTTTCCAACAGCGTCGGGGGCTCCGAGTTTGAGATTAAGATCCGAACAACAGCCTCGGATACCACCACCAGCTCTTTTCGTTCACATTTAAAAAATCAAAAGAAATTGACTGAAAGTCTCATATGCATGTGCATATATCTGTGGATAATGTTTCATGTATATATAGTCATAAATTTTATTTTTTTAAAGATTTATTTATTTATGCATACAAGCTGAGGTACAGGCCAGAGGTGTGGGGCAGCAAGAGATTCACCAGAGACAGAGCGGGGAGCAGAACAGGCAGATGGATGGAAACACACTGCTGAGGGGAGCAGTGGGCGAGGCAGAAGAGGCTGCTGCATCCTGTGGGTCAGCTCCCTGGCCGGGGATCGAACTCCCGCTGCAGCTCCCGACAGCTCCACAGCGCTGCACTTAACCGCTGCGCCACCGGGGAGGCCCAGTATAAATTTTATATAACTGCATGGTATATAAAAATGTGCAAATTTTAGCTACTGATTTCTATTTCCAAGTTGTGTTTATAATAAAGAAATGAATAAATTTAGGCAAAACTAAGTGTATTTAAGATGCATTACTAATAGCATTTCACCATTAACATTTCCAAAAAGATCTGGCACAATGTAAAGTGCACTAATTGGATGGATGGACGGATGAATGGTCAGATGGGTGGAGAGATGGACGACGGATATAAACAGCTGCCAGATGGACAGACAGGCACAAAGATGCACAGGCCCTGGTTGGTGCACAAGCAGGCATGTGAGGCCCACGCACGGTGGCAGGTCTGGGGGCTCTCTGCACGCCCAGCAGTGGGAAATGCGTGCTGAGGAAGCGATGAGGCTTCGTGCAGCGGCACCTCAGTGTTAGGTACAAGCGTGTGCGCTGGAAATGGGGAGAAACTGCACCGCCTGTGGTCGGCACCATGGAGAGTTCTCCGGCTCCTGACAAATGACTCTGCAAGGAGCGTGGGGAAACCTGGGGCCGTTTTTAAATAAACTAAGCTCGCCTGATTTACTTTTACTTTAGTTCCCTCGAGGGTGCCATCAAATAATCCAGTATAAAAATATATTCTTTTCTGTTGCCTGACACCTTGGTGAGGCTGCTCTCCATGCTCTCGACGCTGCCCGGGACCAGAAGAAGGACACTGGAAACTCATCCAAGAAAGACAAAGACCCGTGAGCGAGCCCCCAGCAAGGCCACGAAGCAGTGGCCCCAGGCGAGTGGGGGGTCAGCCGCTGCCAGTCACCCAGCACGCCCCAGAGTGCCGCCCCAGCCTTGCCGCGTCTGCACGCATGGAACCCCGTGTCTGGGGCGGTCGCGCTGCCCCCCAAGCTGGCGTCCGTGTACTGTGCCGCAGGGAACAGGGGTGGGGGCCTCAGGTCCTGACGTCAGTCCTTTCAGGTTTCCGGATCATGCGGGAGCCAGGCGCTGAGTTTGGGGGCTCTGGTGTCCCTCTCCGAACGCTCTTCTGTCCACCTCCCCGTCCTGCGGGTCCCGGGTCGGCCTGGTCTCCGTTCTGGCCTTGACTCGTGATTCCTCCTCCTCTGCGCCTCTGTGGGCTCAGGCCCCATCCCCACCCTTAACCCGGCGTGAGAGAGCAGAGTCCTGCCCGGCTCTGCCAGTCCCCTCGTCTGTGAAGCAGGGGGCCAGCCCCTGTCCAGGGGTGCTGGGGGACGGGGTGGGTGGCACAGGAAAGGGGCCTGAACCCCCTCCGTGCTCAGTGCACTGCAAGCACGTCAGCCTCGGCGCTGGTGTCCACGTCTCATGGCCGGGCAGTGGAAGCGCTGGCGGCCGGACAGTCCGGCGTCACGGAACTTTCCCTCTGATTCCCAGCACCTGTCCACGCACCAGACCCACAGGGACACACCTGTCGCCACTGCGGACCGGACACTGGGTGCCGCAGCTCAGACACAGGCCGCACGGACCATCAGCTCCGTCAGTCAGGCCAAACCAGCTCCAGGTGCGCCAAGGCCAGCAGACGCGTCCCCACTGTCTGGGCAGCCCTGCGCGCCCAGCGGGGTCACGCAGAGCACGGGGGGAGCAAGCACGGGCACCCTCGCGGCCACGGGGACCGGAGACACGCCCCCGCGGGCAGCGGGGAGAGGCTAACACAGAAGCATGCAAAAGGCACCAACCGGTGGGAGGAAGTGGGAGCAGGGCATGGTGGGCCCCGAGAACGTCGACGCTCCCCCGGCTCTGCGCCCCCAGCGCAGGGCCCAGACTTCCGGCACCCCAAAGGGCCGTGGGGACCCAGCCCTCCCGACAGATTCGACTGGCAGCCACGACGACGGGGTTGTGGAGAGACGGGGCCGCGGCCTTGGGCGCGCTCACACCGCGTCCCAGGGCCGTCTTCCCGGGCGAGGCCGCGGGGGCGTTTCCGAGCGATATCAGAGCCCAGAGCGCAGCAGCGGCGTGGACACGTGTCCCCCAGGCCTCCGGCCCCACCGCGCCGCTTCTCCGGAGCACACGGACGCCGTCACAGCTCCGGCAGGACCCGAGAGGCACTGCCCTCCGCCCTGGCTCCCAGCTGCTCCCGCCCCACGCGCTTCTAAATAGGGCCCCAGACAGAAAGCCGGCTCTGTGCAGGGTCTGCCCTGCTAGCAGACGCAGCTGCGCCCATCAGACTCAAATATGGGATTTAATTTTGGAAACCTGCTAACAGCAGGTGGGACCCTTCCCGGGAGCGTCACCTTCACTGTCACTAGGGAGCAGCGAAGACAGGCGGGAGGCGGGCACTGGCAGGCGCGGCTGGGCTGAGCCCGCGCCTGGAGCCCCGAGCCGGCGGGCAGCGGTCCCAGCTCGCGGCCGCGGGTGCGCGTCTCCGGGGGCGTTTCCCAGGCCGCTGCTCCCCGTCTTCTCCATCCCTCGCGAGCTCAGGCAGCAGCTCTCCCCGCGATGCTCTCTGGGGGCGGCTCCGAGCCGCCGCGCCCGAGCACAGCCGCCTTGGCTGCGTCCTCCCTGGTGGGCCAGCCGGAGCGCATGTCCGCTCGGGGGCGAGGGCGGCTGCAGCCTCTGCCGGGCGCGCGCGGCCACCAACGCGCTGCGGGCGGCTGGGGCCGGCGCCTTTGCTTCGCGTTCCGCGCCGCACCAAGCGCTCGGGCCGTGCCGAGCCGCTGCCTCCCGCGCGGTCGCCGCACGCGGAGCTTGCCCCGCACAGGCTGTTTCTTCACGCGCGGCCCTGGGGGCCAACTGCCCCCCCAACACTGTCCCTCCCAAAGGTCAAGAACAGGCACACTGGAGCGGCCACCTCGCTGACCCCGTAGCCCGTGGTGTCCACAGGCTGACCAAGAAACACAAGATTTTCCTGGTCTTAGTAGTCCTAGAATATCTAAAAATGGTTTATTCCCAGGAATACACTTTTCAAAATGTCCACTACATTTACAGCTGGATAACTGGGAACTGTTATTCCCAAGGGAGATAATAAGAGAAAAAGGTTTCATGGGCATTTTTTAAGCAAAAACAAGTGATTTGCATGTTTCTACCGAAAGGGAAGAAAGTCTTCAATGTGGAATATCCTCAGGTCTCCCTTTTGGAAACAGCGCTCACCGCCACCCGCCGCGACCTAACCAGCTCCTCAGGCGGCCTCGCCCTCAGAGCGCCTCCCTCCGCCAGAAAGCCGCGGCCCGCGGGGGCGCAGAGCCGGGGACCGGTCGGCGCCGCCTGAGCCGAGACCGAGCCGCGTCCAGCCGGTGGGCGCACGGCCGTCCGGGCCTGTTCCGGCAGGGACGACGCAAGCGCAGTGATGCGGCTCCTGCGCTTATTCCTGTTGTTTCTGCTGCGCGTGATTAAAATTTGGGAGACGAATAATAAAACACGGAAAACGCACGGGAAGCGCGTCCTCCCGGCTGAGTCTGCAGTGGACACAGCCTGAGGGCCTGGACTGGGCGCTCGAGGCCTCAGGACGAGGCAGGAGTCGCTGACACACCCGCGCCCCGTCTGTCGCACAGCGGGGCCGGCTCTGGGTCCCCGAACTCGCCGCGTCTCGCAGACCCAGCTTGTTTCTCCAGGCGAGGCGTCCTGAGGGTGAATTTTCCTTCTTTCTGCCCACCCTCTCCCGCCTCCTGCAGGTGCTGCTTAGGGCACGGCCCCGGGGGCCCCGGGCACCTCTGGCGGCTCCCTGGGGGCAGGCCCACCTGCCCCTTTGCAGGCCCGTCGGGGCCACAGACGAGCCCCCACACCCCGTGCTCAGCGGGGGCGCGGCCGGCGCGAGGCCTGCGAGGATGGACGAGGAGGTGGCCGCGGCAGCCGTCCCTGCCCCTCCCAGGCAGCGGCTCTCCAGCTTCACGGGAGGTGGGCACGCCCAGGACGGGCCCCTGCAGGGGCCGCTGCTCTGCAGACGGGACGCGTGGTCACCGCGCACCCCTCTCCACGGGAGAGCAAGCTGCTGGCCACCGTAAGCAGGGGACCTCGGCCACTGAGGAAGGAGATCGGCACAGTGGCTGCAGCGCCCGTCCACGAGTGCCTGAGGCGAGCCACGAGGGCCTTGCCTGGAGCCCGGGCACGTGCTGCCTCCGTCTCTCTGGCCAGCTGACCGCCCCTGCCTTCTGGTGGGCATTCGCTCTTAGAGCCCATTTTCCGGTCATGCCTACTGGAACATGGTTGCTCTTTGGGGCAGAGAAAAGGCAACATGGCAAACACACACGAAGTGCCGTTACTTTAAAAGCTAAGTCTAGACTTGCGAACATCACTCAACCCCAAACCCACACTGGCCCAGACCGCTTCGAATTAATGTCATCGCCAGAGAGACAGAACGAGGTGAGACGCAGCTGCTGAGGCCGCTGCTTTGGGCAGGAGGGGCCACGCCACGCCTCTGGGCACAGAGCCTCGGGCCCCACAGAAGTCGCAGCTTCACGGTCACGGCACAGAGCAACCCAGCACGCGGGTTTCTGGGGGTGCCCCGGCCCGGAGCCTCGGCTGCGACCGAGTTTGATGACGGCCCCGTCAGCGGGAGAAAGACTGGCCCCGAAGACACAGCCTGTCTGACCCCGAGCCTGGCTCCGGCACCCCCAGACCGGAGGCCCGTCCTCCCCGCGTGGACACAGGCCAGCGAGTCCGAGCCCGAGCTGGGCAGAGTGGGTGCAGCGCGACAAAGCCCGCCTGGCAGAGGGCACCACCGCGGTGCAGGGCTCACGCGGGGCATGGGCCTGTTTGCTTTGCGGGCACCCCCGCGGCGGAGCAGGCGCAGAGGCCAAGACCCCCGGGCTGCCTCGAGGCGATCAGGGTCTCCACCGAGGCGCCCAGCGCAGCGCGTCGACCCCGCAAGGCCAGCCGCGCGTGCCGAGGCCCGCCCACGTATGTGCTCACGCGGGCACACGCCGCGTGCCGTGAGTCCGTGGTGCACGTGCACGCTCACGCACGTCCTCGACAGGAGTGAAACGCACTGAAGCCCTCCCCTGCGGGAACGGAGGCACACGGGCGGTGTGGGTCCCCTCCTCCGCAGCACGCTGCCCGCGGTGCCGCTGCCCTGCAGACAGGGACGGGCTGCCTGAGCTCACAGTCAAAACACCTCACCAGGAAGCTTCTCTGGAGGCAGAGCGGGTCTTGGAGAGTGTTTGGTTTCCTGGCTGCCTTATTTGTTTACAACAATGCTCTTAAAATTGTCTCCACCATCTGTGTGAGGTCTAGTTCCCTGAATGAGAATGAGATATTAAAATGCCATCCAGATGTCTAGATGCATATCTGCATTAACAGATCATGCAAATTGTCGCAAGGCACTTTTTCCCTTCTTAAACAAAAAATATTTTTAGCTGGAGTGTAAGAAAGTAAATCTGGGGAGGAAAGAATATTATTAAAAAAGGCAAAGAAAACAAGATGCTTCTGTTTTTAAAATCACGACTTACGAAACTCGTGACTGGCCCCGAGCGGACGCCAGCGGAGAGCGAGGCACGCCCTGAGCGACGGGACCTGGATTCGGGATGAGCTGCGTGTTAGGAGAAGGTGCACGCTGGGAACTCCAGCAGGACACTAAGACCAGCCTTGACTCCACACCCAGCGGGTCACCACACAAGCGGGGGCCAGCTGGCCGGCACAACAGGGAACCCGTGAGCCTCATTCCGGATGTATCTGTTTGTTATTATGCAAAAGTTTTAAAACTGGAACACCCAGTTGGTGAATCTAGGAACTGGAATTCTGCAGGTTACATGTATCTGCAGTTTCTTTAAAAGAAAGTCACGAAAATGTCCGTGAAAAGCACGGTAGGTAAACACAACAGTCACCTGAGACGCCAGAGAAAGACGCAATTTGTGACGGTGGCGTTTGACTCACCCGTAACTGACCTGGTGCTTCTTGTAATCACCAGGGAACCTACAGTTCTCCTGTAAGTGCAAATTCCAGGGGTTTTTCTTTCTTACAAAGAAGCAAAATGAATAGCATTACTTTCTAAGACACAGTTTCTCATCTCAACCAATTATTCCTGAATTGGTATTAAAGTTGCAACAGTTTACTTATGAGCAACTCCAGAGCCTGCCCCAGAGAGAACTCACCCTCATCACTGCTGAAGACACCACACACACAGAGTGGACAGCTGAACACGCAGCCAACAGGCAGAGCATGTGCTGCAGCCTTTCCTGTTCCGGTGCAATTATCTCTGAGCTCGCCTGAGAGATTTCTCCTTTTCCAGGTAAGTGTTGATTCAACAAACAGACCATTAACACCGACTAAAAGCCAGTTAAGCTGGTTGATGCCTCCAAGCTGTCAACCAAACTTTTTCAGCAGAGCTGTGACATGAGCAAACAGGCAGCACCCTGAGGAGAACACGGGTGAGAAGGTGACGGTGGGCGCGGCAAGCACGCAGGAGAGGGTGAGGGCTCCAGGAGCGCAAGCTGGAAGCGGAGCTGCCCGGAGTGACTGAGCGGCCGAGCTTTCTGCTTTGTTCCCTCACAGCCGAGGGAGTGCAGGGAAGGTGGAAACAACTGTCGCACGCTCGCAGCCGCCCCACCCCCGATAAACTGGCTCCATCCTTGGTGGGTCCAGGTGCTGAGGCCTCGCCCCCTCGCTGGGCACCAAAGGCCACACCCAGTTGCCACAATGTCCCAAAGTTCTGCCGGTGATCTGAAGACTGAGACAGTCACCCCAACACAGACCCGCGCCTTCCCGAACGCTGACCCACACCTAGGGGCACGCCGCAGCCAGGCCAGGGCACCCAGACGCGGCTCTCGGGGTGCTGGGCACTGACCGTCGTGAGAAGCAGGGAAGAACGACGACATCAGCTTCTCCCCAACAAACTGCCCAGGTGTGCAGGCGCCTGACCTCCCATGCAGGACAGCTGTGAAGGACAAGGAGGAACATTCTTCCAAATTCCACTTTGAAAACTTAGCAGGCGGCGAACACAACCGGCCCCCACTGGGCTCCACAGACAGCCTGGCTGCCCGGACACCCCACAACCCACGGGTCCCCTCCAGGGGCCCCCTAACGCCCCGACTCCCGCTGGTGGCCTCAATTCTGCAGTCGAAGCTCTAGGGATTGTTGCTGGCTTGGTTCTGTCTGTCCCTTTGTCTCTTCGTGTTCCAAACCTGGGCGGGCATCTGTGCCTGTCTGCGCCCCACTCGCCCCCGGGCCTGCGTGCAGCCACTCCGCGGCGTCAGGGACCTGAGGCTTCGCTCCCGCGGGGAGTCGCGCCGTGCTCACAGCCCCCAGCTGGTCTCCACGGCTCGGCCGCGGGCAACGCTGCTGCTGCGGGCATCCAGTCCCTCCTCGGAGAAATATCTAGGAGGGAACTGCTGGTCACACCGCAGGCCGCTCTGGACACGCTGAGAGCCTCCACGCCGTGCAGCACCTTGCAAAGCGCTTCACTGCTCCACCAGGCCACGCAGCCTCCTCCCCCAAGCCCCTCGCCTCCAGCGGCCACACCACCAACACCGACGGCCAGAAGCTGACCACTCAGCGCACAAAAGTCATGGAAAACACCACCTTGTTTAGGGCGAGAAAGCGAGTAAAAGCCGTTCTCCTGGCTTCCCGCTCATTGCCGCCATCGCCGCTTCAGAGGATCTCGCGCACGCCTGTCCCGACAGAGCACGCCCTTTCCCGGCTCAGCCAGCCCGCTGCGCCCTCCCCCAGGGTCCCAGTCGGGCCACCTTCAAGCCCAAGCGACAGAGTCAAGGTGATAAAAACGGCAAAGGACAACCATGCGTCAGCGACAATCATGTTGAAAGAGCCACGAGATAACACAGGGACCCTAGATACGAGAGTCCTTGTAGTTTTCTGAAACGAGCCCATCTCCAGTCAACAGACCGACTCTAGCTCCCAGAAAGCAGCAGAGGGGGAAGCCCGGCGAAGCTGGATTTGCGCCCCACACTCGGAGACCCGGGAGACGGACTGCGATCTTCCCAGCCGCAAAGGGAAACGGTCGTGAATTCCGCCAGTGTGAACAGCAGATTCGCACGCTCCAACAGCGCCCCAGGACAGCCAGCCCTTGTTTACGGCGCGGCCCTCTCCCTCCCCGGCGCCCACGGCCTCCACGCGCCCGCTGTGCCCACGAGGCACCGCTGCTAGAAGGGGTCAGCTGGCCCGCTCTGGCCACCCGCGGCTCCTGGCAACACGTGGCGCTTCGGCCGCAGGCGCGCGCGGGCAGGGGCTGAGCTGGCTCCCACCAGCCCGGCTCCCCGACCTCCTCTGCTTGTCCATGAAGTGACCTGGAGAGCTCAGCCCCCCACCCACCTCGGCTGCTGGGGCCATGCTCATTTCCCCTGGGGCGCACGGGCGCTGAGCCACAGTGGTTTTTAAGGTCACTCAGAAGAGGGCGGATGTTGCTGTAATGACCCCAAAGGTCCTGTGAGGGAGCGCACCCACGGCGGCTCCGCGTGCGCCGTGAGGACGTGTTCAGCACACGCCGGCAGACGGCCCGGGGGCGGCACCGACCCTCCGGAACGCGTTTCGCGGCCAGAGGGGCTGATGGGCATTTGCATTTTTATTTTCCTACCCAGAAATCCTTTCTACTTTTTAATGAAAATTCTATATTCTTCCCCACATAATTATCCAGCCCGCACCCTCTGCCGGAGAGGCAGGCGAGAAGAGCTGTGCTCGGACCCCACGGAGCTCTCTGCCCACACACGCCTGCAGATTTTCTCCGAGTGAGAAATAAAATTTCAGTTTTGTGAGGAAGCACCAGAGAAAATAAAAGACAAAGGGCAGCAGTGTTTCAATTATGGATTAAGAAAAAGACGGCGGGATCCAGAGCTAAACATGCTAGTTTGCTTCCACAACGACTAGGAAAAGCTCAACACCCCGTGAAGCTACTGGGACCAGGGAATGAGGCTGCCCTGTGGGCGCCCCGACGGCCTACCCTGGCCAGCCACGACCCGACGCTCCCGAGGACCAGTTCGCAAGTGTCCGCTCTGAGCTCATCTCAGAGCGCTCGACTCAGCGGACACTCTGGCCCAGGCCCTCGGCCCCCGGCCACCGTGGGCCTGTGTGTCCCTGAATTCCTGGGCGGCCCGCACGCACTGCAGCGCTAACACCCCGCGGGCAAGCGTCGGGGTGCTGTGTGGGGCCCCGACTCCTCACTCTGCCGGGTGAGCCACGGGAGTCTCGCAGGCCCGGAGCTGCGCAGAGGGACGCCTCGTCCTGCCGCAGCGGCCAGCCTGGGAAGGACAGCGCACACACCTGCGTCTCCACGGCCCCGGCTTCACAGCCCTCGACGTCGCCGCCCCGAACGGGCCCGCACCCCCTTATCTCTGGGCCTGCTCTTGCAGGGAACGCAGCCTTTCAGAAACCGAACACAGGAAGACCTAAAGCAGAAGGCACCACCTTAACACCCTCAAGACGGCGACGCTGACGCTCGGGAAGGTTCAGGAGCTCGCCAAGGCCGCAGCCGCGCAGCCCTGGGTGTGTGCCGCCTGCCGCCCTGGGGGCCAAACCCTTTCAAGCAAATAACACGTCGAAAAGAAACTTTCCTCCCTGGCTACCAGACTGCCCCTGGAAGTGGCTAAACCCACAGGACTCTGCCGGGAAGCCGGCGACACTCGCTCGCGGCGGCAGCGCCAGGCCGCGAGCCCCCGGAGCGCCCCGCGGGTGAAGGGTGCCGCTGGCTTCGGCGCGCTCTGGAGGGGCGCAGTCAGCCTTCCTGCGGGGCGCACAGCTGACCGCACGGCGCTGTGTCCCGGGGCGCAGCCAGAGCTGCGTCCGCCTTGTGTGGGGGGGGGGGCTCAAGGCCACGTCACGGGGCCCGGAAACGGCACCCACACTCACAGGCCGCCGCTTCTGCAGCGTGGAGCCCGGGGAGCTTTTCTGGGGCTCACGCACCTCCGCTCACAGATGCGCCCCCAGTGTGACCGCACAGGGCGCTCCAGACCCCGGTGCTGAAGCCCATTTTCAGCCGGGGCTCCTTCCGGGGGAGGCTGGGGCCCCCGGGACTGCCGGGATCTCTCCCTGCTGCCCCCTCCCCCAGCTCCTCCCTCCTCGAAAGTCTGGACATAAAATAATACTTCCCCAGGATGCCACCGGAGCCAAGAGATATTTCATCTAAGACGTTTAATACAGTTTTGGAAAGAGTTAGAATCCATAAATTTTAGGCCTTATCATTAGATCATCTTTGGCTGGGGTCCAGGACCTCCAGCTCAAGGCTCAGCTTTAATCTCTGCACACTGATCCAGGTGTTTTTCTTCCTGACGCCGACACTCAATCTTCATGTCCCAGGTAGTCGCGTCCCACCAAACCGGGTCCCATCAAATGACCGTGTACCCAGGTTTATTTATGTATTTTTCTCAGCTCATCACCTTGATTTTCTTCACTCAGTTTTGCTTTTGACTTTTCAGCAGCCCACCCGTCTTGCCGTCCCAATCTCGCCCTCCATTTATAGGGCACGCTTTTAACTCACCACTCCGGCTTATGTTCCGTTCCTCAATTCATTCTCTCAACGAGTAGCATCAAATATTCCCTCCATGGAAAGAGAGAAGCATCAGGATGGATAAGATGGAAACAGGCCTATTAATTTTTGGTTTCTTGTCCTTTGTGGTCTAATTATCTGCAATTCCATCATCCCAGAGCTCAAGCGTGAGCAGTGTGCTCTGCGGAACATCAGCTACCATAAAACGCAGCACATACTTGGCTGACAAAGAGCGCTGGGATCCTACAAACGCAGGGACCTCTCTTCTCCTGTGAGCGCTTCTCACCCTGCCCCCAGGCGGGGCGGCTTCCTCCTCAGGCTAGTAAGGAGGCCCCCACACACAAACACAAAGTGCACCCACCTCACAAGGTAGCCAGTGTGAGGGCAAGAGCCGCTCAGTCCCCGGCCACCCTCTGCGTGACTAAACCAAAGAGCGACCCCTCCTCCCAGTCCACCAGGCCACAGCAGAACAGGACGGGCTGGAGGCTTGTCCACCAGAGAAATCCGCTTCTCACAGCTCTGGAATTCCAAGAGCAAGCCCCCGCAGGCCGCATCTGCCGAGGACCGGCTGTGCCCACGCCGAGGGCTGGAAGGCCCCCGCTTCTGTTGCAAGGGCACCGATCCCATTAGCAGGTTCCACCCCAACTGTGGCCTAACCATCCCCCGAAGGCCCCGCTCCTGTGCCATCTTGGGGGACAGAATTCCAGTCTGTGAACGAGGGGACAGGCTCGTTTTCCAGAGGATCCACCCCCTCGGCACAGCTGCTGGGGCTGTTACTCCTCAGCTTCCTTCAGGTCCTCTGGCAACACGGCTCAGGCCTCACGACTTTGCCTCCTGGGGTCACCACTACATCATCACTACAGCCAAGGAAGAGACTTTAAAACAAGAGACAACTCCATGGTGTTCCACAACGCCCCACACGCCGACAGCTTCTCCCCACCCAGCGCCTCAGCGACCTGAGCAGCATCGCGGGCCGGAGCACTAGCAGGCGGCCTGGTGCTTTCTGCAGCGGGAGCTGGGGCTGGGGCGGCCGGGGCTGGTCTGTGTGTTGAGGCCTTTGCACACGGACTCACTCTGCAAAGCAGTTAGCAGTGAGCGAGCACAGTGCTTCACCGAGCACAAAATCCCGTTCCACGTGCATTCAGCAGATTATTCCGTGATTAAAATATATCTTTGTAGATTAGATAATAATTTTCCTCCAGAATGCATATAACGAAGACACGTTTAAAGTCAAGAGGAATGAATGCACCGAATTACCTTAAATCACCTACTCTTTTCATTTTGGAAGCAAAGTAAAATATTGAGCTATGTAAGTAATTTGTAGGTTAGAAAAGAAATAAATACGTGTTTTGATTCCAAGGAAAGCATTTATTATCACCTAAGATGCTACCTAGATTATGGAATAATGAATCTACATCTTCCCAGCTCAAATTGATTGGAAGGTTTCTAACAACGTGAACAGGATTTTCAGCATGTAATTGATCTTCTCCTCGACTGAAATAAATTACAGAAAGGTGAAGACATGGCCACTAATGCTAATGACTATCTCAACTGCTTAGCAAAGAGCAATATAGCTTCAGTCAGACATTTTCAGGTCAAGACCAGTTAATGATCAAGAAAATTATGCACATAACACGAGTAAAAACAACAGCTAGGTCTGCGAATCAAGCAGTTCTGATTCCGTGACCCTCTTCAATACCAGAGAAACTAACCTGGTCATAAGAAAAGGCAAAATGTTGTTGTTTTATCATCAATAAAGAAAAAAATAACCCTGGCCAGCTACCTTAGAGAATTTCTGCATGTGTTTCTATTACTGAAATTAGATTTAGATTTAGCTTTGCCACAAACTTCCTGGACAAATTAGAATAGTAGATCTCTGAGGAAAAGTGAAATCTAAACGATCTCCTTAAAGTTCACTAAAATACAACTGACACTTACCTTTGGGCTGTGTGAGTGACACGCAGGTGTTGGAAGCAGAGGCCTGCAGAAGGGTGACCACAAGAGGCCCTGGACACGCCCCCCGGCCCAGCTCCACGTTGCTCAGGAGGTGAGGACAGTCCACGCCGCTGCACCGGCCACGGCCAGACGCGGACACAGCCCACAGCCCACGGCCGCCACGCCCGCGCCCAGCCCAGCCCTCATCTCCGGCCTCGACGCCCCAGCCTCGAGCCCGTGCACCGGCGGTGGAAGCCGCTTCAGCAGGTTCGGCTCTGTCCGGCCGGCGCACGAGTGAGAACCGCTGTCTCTCCACACCTGGCTTAGTTCACTCAGCAGGAGGATGTTCTCAAGGATCAACCATGTTTTCAGAAACGAGACTTCGAAACACACCTGACTGACCTCGCGCTTCGCTTCCCGGACAGGACACGCGCTGTGAGGGGCCGCTTGCCCCACGACTGAGACAGGTCAGGACGCTCTCCTGAGGGAACGCGCTTGGCGAGGGCGCTGTCGCGGCAGCCTTTTGATGGGGACTTTTTCTACAGCGCCAAAGAAGTAGCTTTCTGGTCAATTAAAGGCATGTGCGTCAGTGGCGAGCATCTGAGATGATCCAGAGGTGACGGTTTTGTCCACGTTATTAATTGTTCCACAAGTGATCTCCAAATTCCACAACTAATCTTCAAATTCCATCTCCATTAAAATGAGCGATCAAATCATTCAGCATAGATGAAAATGGATTTTTCTTCATGAAGGCATCCTACTGCTTCCAAGGACCTGCGGAAATCCTCATTTTCCATTGTAATTTTTAAGCCAAGGTACCTGTTCCCTGGGCACATGTTAGTAAGGGTCTGATTCAGGCCCCCAGTTTTAAAATGATCTTGGGGTTTCTTTTTTTTTTAAGATTTACTTATTTATACATACAAGCTGGGGTGCAGGCCAGAGGCGTGGGGCGGCGAGAGGTTTCACCAGAGACAGAGTGGGGAGCAGAACAGGCAGATCAGAAACACACTGCTGAGGGGGCAGCGGGGAGGCAGGAGAGGTCTGCTGCGCCCTGCGGGAAGCTCCCCGGCCGGGCGTTGAACTCGCATCGCCGCTGCCGACAGCTCCACAGCGCAGCGCTCAACTGCTGCGCCCCCAGGAAGGCCGGGGGTTTTTGTTAACTGTGATCCTCAGTCTCACCTAAAGGGCTGTTTGCAGTTAATCTACCTCATATTTGATAATTACTTGGCGACGAAGCACTGGAGTTTCTAGGGGCCTCGCCTCTGAAGTCAGTGGCGGGACAGGGGTGCACAGGAATCGTGCCTCTGATTCCGGACGCCGCCGGCTCACCGACGCCTCACAGAGGTGGGGTCCTGGCACCCCTCCCCCCCCCCAGCATTCTGGGTCCCGTCTGCCACGTCACCACTGTCACGCCACCTGTTTCGGGGACTGCAGCTGACGCCGAGGCACTCCCGCTCGCCCGCCTGAGCCCTCCGCCGGGCGGGAGACACTCGAGAAGCCCTTCGCTGGCCTTGCCCCGGCACCGTCCCAGTGTAGCCCCCATTTAGGAAACGGAGGCGAAATGCAGCCCACAGTCAGCCTGCAGATGAGAACGCCTCACACAGCACGCCGTTCCGGGGGGAAACGGACCCAGAAGCCACCCGTGTGCGGCGCCCCCGCCAGCAGAGGGAAACAAAGTGGTTAGTTAGGGCTTCTTATTTGGATGGAAGCCACACCCAGCACAAAAAGGTGTCTTTAAAAAGCTAAGTATCCCTCATCCACTCACTTCCAGCAGGTTTAACCACTTTTAATCACTGTCATTCTTCTCGTGCTCATCAGTTTTCTGTATTACATGTTTATACCATTTTTTCCTTAAATCCCGTGAGGGCCTCTTTGCCTGTGATGAAGCAGCTGTGGCTTGTCGCCTCCCGTGGTGGACACGTCTGCTTCGTGCCCTTCCGCGTGACGGCTCCGTGCTGCCGGCCGCCGCCAGCCCACGGGCGTGGCCACGGCCCAGAGGCGAGAAACCCCAGGCGGAGGCCATCAGGCTCCTCCCCGGCTCTGCACCTGCCCCCAGGGCTGGCCCTCCCTTTCCCCCGTGGGCTCTGGTGACGGTGAGGCCGCCCGACGCCCAGGTTTAGCCTGCACCGCTCCCGAAAGGCCCTGCCTGCGGCCGGTGGGCCTGCGGGGCCGGAGCTAGCGCCGGCGTTACTGGGGGCCGCCACGCGCCACAGACGCGGGGTCTGGAGGCGCCAGGCGGCCCAGAGACGCCTCTCAAAGGTGGGACTCTCTGTGCCCGCTCACAACACGATCAGCAAGCGTGCAGGGGCGGTGCACGCCGTCTCAGACGCGACCCTGCGCTCTGGTCACGAGACACCCAGGCCCGGAGACGGTGTCCCCGCAGTGCCTGCAGAGCAGAACGCCCAGGGGCTCCTCGCTGGACCCGGCAGCTCCCGGAGGGTCAGCCGCTGCCACCGCTGGCCGCCACCCGGACAGCTGCCAGGACCCGGCCGCGCGTCTCCCGCTGTCCATCGTGCTGGAATACGGCCTCGAGAATCCCTTCATTCCCTGCAGACACTTTTATTTTGGTAATTTAGCAGGAAGGTATCACATTTCAGACTTTTAAAAACTCACTGTATTTATTCCTTAGTAGGCTTTTTCAACTTAAAGCCAGTTTTTATTTTATTTTTCTTCACGTTGTTGTCATAATTTTTCCTTTGAAACAAACTTCATGGTGTCAAAACGTCTCTTTCTCACCTGTTTTTGTTAAGGAGTTATGTTACAGACAGTTTGGTTCATTTAATCTTTCAATAATTCCATGATCTTTTTATTTTAACAACTTGGGACACATACTTTCCAAGCGTTGCATTTCTGTAACATGTACCCTGTATCTTTAAGAAATTTTACAGCACCTCCGGCATATTCATAAAATCCCACTCCTGTCTCCTCGGGTACAGTAAGGACTTATTCTTTTTAACTTCTCTTTTTGTCCTTTAATATAATTTGGAGAGGAACTGAAATCATATGTCCAGTCGACCATATTGAGCTTAATGTCCAGAGGCTTTTAGAAAGACACCTTTAGCAATGTTAGGCTCAAGAAATCTCCCTGCAGTTTTTGAGGCGATTAACTGTCTACCTGAGACAAGAACACATTCATATTACTTAACCATTTAATTTAAACTAAGTTAACTTTATACCTATCTCATACAAATGCCTTCTCTCTCACAGTTGCTAATTGATAATAAATTATACATTTTAACGAACTCTGAACACACCCTGAAAGGTAGTTGCTTAAATTAATAAACTTGCAAACTCCAGATGACCGGAGTTGGGTGGGCCTCTGGCTGGGGTGGGGCAGAGCCACTTGGCCAGGAGCTGACATCTGGGCTGGGCTGGAGGGTCAGCTGCCCACATGGCCGTGGGCGGCTGCTGGGGCCGCGGCGTCCCTGCCCGCAGATTCCGCACCGAGCCGGGGGGCTGCTTGCGCCCCTCACAGCACGGCGGCCCACCTGCCCCAGCTGAGCCGTCGCCTGAGGGCCGCACTCAGAGTCCCCCCACCGTCTGCTCCTGGAAGTTGCCCAGCGTCATGTTTGCTTCCTCCTATTCATGAGTAACAAGCACAAAGCCAGCCCCAATCCACTGAGAGGAATTCGTCCCCAACTCGTGAATATCCAAGATCGTGCATGTTTTAAAATGACCAGAGAGAGATCCGTGGGAGGTCCTCTGTGCTGACCTCTGCCTTCCTTCCGTGATGCCCCACCCCTACACACACACACACACACACACACACTCCCAGCTTTCCTTTGTCCTCAGAAAGAAAGACTAGGTTACCCGTAAGAAGCTAAGAGTGTTTTTATTCTACCTAGCACTTAAATAATATTAAGCTTTATCTCAAATAAGACAGCGGATTCACTCCTCCAGTGAATTTACGATTGGACAGTGGTAAATGCCATCAAAGGTCAAGACTCGTTACCATAAAAATCACAGCATCTCTGACTCAAGTCCCCTCCTCAACACGCAGCACCGACACCGGCAAGGGCAGGAGGCTGCCCTGACCCCAGATTTGGGAAATAACTGCTGTGTGGCTGCACAAAGAGCCCAATGTCCACAGGCTTGATGTGAGGAACAGTTTCTTTACCACCTCACCATCTGCTGCTAGTTAAAATTTCTGTGTCTGTAAAATGGTATTTTCATTCCCCACCCTCTACCCTTTTAAATGCAGAATGAACAAGAAGAATTGTTGAAAACGAGAACTATTTCCATACATATTTCAAAGAGCTCATTAATGGGGGTAAAGTACCAGTTTCATTTTTTGAAAGCACATTTCAGCATCCAACATTCCAGAACACTTTACTGATTGTGAATTATTGTCCCCTGCCTTTGGTGCTTCATGCTGGTAAAAAGATCATCCATGTTTGCGTTTTGATGATTAGTTACAGGCCTGACAAACACCCCCGGCCTCAGTGTTCCCGCTCGGGCACACGTCTGGCCAGCCTGGATTACCAGTGAGCTGCACGCCGTCAGCTGCCGACTGACTGGAAGTGTCCGCAGGCACAGGGAGGAGGCAGCTCGCCAGGCTCCAGGCCGCGGGGCCCAAGCGCAGTGTGGGCCGCAGCTGTGGCGCCGCAGCCGGTCACTGCCGCGGTCTCTCTCTGATAGTTTGTTACTCCGTGCTCCTCTGCTCCATACGGACGCACATCATCGTCTTAACAGCCTCATTTATGTATCTGCAGGAACGAGGAGCTGTGGGGGCGGGGTGTGCGAGCAGCTGTCAGCCCCTGCCCACACCCCATAAGGCTGGGCGTGAACCAGGCGCCGCGTCAGCGCTTCACGAGCTCTTGAAATATGCATGGAAAACGTTTTCATTTTCCACATTTCTTCTCGGTCATGGCTGCTAACAGGCAACCTGATCTCTCGACGGAACTGAGAAGTAAGCACGCGGTTTTGTTTTTGGGTCTTTTGGGGGGTGAGGGGCCCCACACAGCAGTTCAGCTGGCTGCATTCTGCTCCCTGTGTGCCCATTTTGAGGGTTTTTCCCTTGGGATCCACCATTTTAAATCTTCTATTTGTAGGCGCAGCAGTGAAGCAGCAGATGAAAAAGACACTCAATCCCCTGGTTTTAGGGTTTATTTTTTGATAGAAAGCACAAGCAGCACAACACGCGGCTTTGACACAGTGAAACAATGTCCACGGTCAAGCTAATCACCGTGTGCTCACACAGCTGCCTGCATGCGAGGCCGGCTCCTGAAATCGCCTCTCAGCAAACCCCCAGTGTCCACCACAAGACCACGAATCACGGTCGCCGCGTTGGGCCTGAGACCTAGAGCTGGACGTCCTGCCTCTGACCAATGCTCCCATCCCCTCACATCCCTGGCCCTGGAACCACCCTCGATGCTGACGTCTTCACGGGACACCCTGAAGTGACATCACGCAGGGCTGTTTTCTGTCTGGCTCGTTCACGCGGCGTGATGCTCTCAGGACATCCCGCATCACTGCCGCTGCTGCACATGGCGGAGACGTCCTCGTTCTAATGTGGAGTTAGCAGTGTGCACCGTTGTGCCACATGGATGCAGCACAACTGTTTCACCCATCCCTCCACTCATTCACCCACCCATCCAACCGTCTGTCCGTCCATCCGCCCATCGTCTGTCCACGGCTGCTCAGGACCCCTTTTCCAGGCTAGTGTGAGGAGACAGATGAGGCTGCAGTGAAACCAGGTACAGGCATCTCTGGAGCACTGATTCATCTGCTTTGGGGACATACTCAGAAGAGGGATTTCTGGGTCTTATGGTGGTTGTATTTTTAGTTCTCTGAATTTCTACTCCCACCAATGGTGCACAAGAGCGCACCTTTTCTCCACATCTTCACATCAAGTACCGTTTTAAGGGGATGACAGCTTTCAGGAAAAGCTCTTCACAGAGAAGGCAGAAGCAGAATGCCCTGCCCCCTCGCCCCAGCACAAGCCAAGCCCACGGCACCCCGCTGCACACCCCAAGTCCAGATGTAGGGGTGCACTCGTGCCAGGGACACCAGGGGGGAGAAAATTAAGTCTCCTGGAAAACAAGTAATCTACTACACTATAATCTACAAGTTATGCGCTTCTTTAAACCAAAGTTATCCAACAAATAACACTGTAAACCATCTTCACTGGCACAATTATAATTTAGACATCATTTCAAAACAATTTTGGCTTAACACTACCTTGATTTGGACTGAGTGATTAAAAAAAAAGCGGGCCTCCGTTTGATTGAAATGACTCAAACCCACTGCAGTATCTTAATCAAGTCCTGTCTCTGCCAATTCAGTGACGCAAAAGAGGAAACGGGTGGCTACTTCCTGAATGATGGCCAGCATTTCTGTCCACTTGCCGACATCGTGTGAGGTCACTTGGCAGACTGCTGGGGACACAAGACACACAAAAACAGGACAAGGGCCTCCCCGGTGGTGCAGCGGTTGGGCACTGTGCTGTGGAGATGTCGGCAGCGGCGACGCGAGTTCAACGCCCGGCCAGGGAGAATCCCACATGGCGGGGCAGACCTCTCCTGCCTCCCCGCTGCTCCCCTCAGCAGGGTGTTTCTGATCTGCCTGTTCTGCTCCCCACTGTCTCTGGTGAACCCTCTCGCCGCCCCACGCCTCTGGCCTGTACCCCAGCTTGTGTGCATAAATAAATATTTAAAAAAAAACAGGACAATTCCTGATTTCATGGAGCTTATGACTTAGTGGGAAATAAACACATCAGGGAACTGTGATTTTAGGTTGATATAAAATTTTTGACAGAAAGGAAGATGTGGGCCCCTATGAAAGTCTATCGCAGGGGAAACAGCACACCAGAGCCGAGAAAGGGTCTGCAAGGAGGGGCCTCCAGTTCGACCCGAGGGAGAGCAGAGAGCAGCAGACGGAGGGGCTGTTCCTGGCTCGGAGCGAGCGTGGCTGCTGTGAGAAGCTACCAGAAGCCGCATCCCAAACGGCTCCAGGGTCAAGTAATCGGAAGGAGAATGCACCAGCGGGAGGTGCAGGGGAAGACAGCAATGAGGTCACGAAGGATCCTCGGGAAAATGGAAATTGCTTAGGATTTCATGGCACCTTTTCAAAGCTTTCAAAAATAGAAAACGGTGGTGGAGGGTGAACAGAGCTGAATCCACACGTGAAGGAGATCTCGGTGCTCGGGAGAGGGCTGAGGGGGAAGCACAGCAACATGAGCGGCAGCGCTGCTGCTCCCAGAGCCGCGGGAGGCAGGAAGAGCTGGGGCTCGCGGGAGCCCAGGGCGGGGTCTACACCGCCTCTGCCCGGGCGCGGGGGCAGCCTGTCCGCGGAGGCCTTTCTCCTCCTCCGTCCCCACCCTCCCCACAGCCCCGGGACAGCGCGAGGGGCCGCCCGAGACGCTCGCCGCTCCCGCAGCAGGACAGCACTTCGGGGCCCGACCAGAGCGCCACGGCCACGCGAGTCCCTGCAGCACAGTGGCCGCCTCGGGCGGGAGCCGGTGCCGGGCGAGGCCCTTCAGAGCGGGGAGCGGCGCAGGCCAGCACTACCCAGGGGGCGCTGGGCTTTCAGGCCTCCAGCCAGCAGCCCGCAGAAACAGCCAACCGGACGGAGCAGGTCCCCCGCAGCTGACACACACTTCGCAGGCTGGAAGCGGGCTTTCTGTCAGGAACAGTGTCCAGCCCCCTTGGGCGACGTCCTTCCTCCCCGAGGCCACCTCTGCTGTGCAGCCAGACGCCCGGGAGGACCTGAGTCCTCGCTCAAAACAGCCGGCGCCAGCTGGGGGCTGCACCGTGAGGACCGCGGTCAGCGGCACTCGGGTCCTCGGGGCCTGCAGAACCGTGTCCGCAACGGCGACAACCTGGACAGGGCCTGACCCTCTCGGCCGCCGACCCCTTGGGCGCTCCTGGGCTAACCGTGACGTCGGGCTGCCCAGGAAGCGGGTGAGCTGCGGCCTCGGTGGGGCACGGCAGGCCCCGCGCCCGCCATGGACAGCTGTGCACGCTGCGGCCTCCCCACGAGCCCACCGCCCACTCCCAGCACCGAGCCGGGACCCCGCGGGCTTCCAGGCGGCTGCAGAGCCCAACAGAAGAATTTCACACCCCGCGTCCCTCCTAAACCCGCTGCGAAGGGGGAGTCGGGGAGGGAGGAGGAGCAACTGGGGAGGTGTGGCGGAGGGCGGCCTCCCGGCCGAGGCGCAAGTGGGCCGAGGGCACTGGCTGTGGGGGGGCGGCCGTGAGGTCCCCCGAGCTGCAGACACCTCCCGGCCACCTGCGCCGCCAGCTCACAGCCTCTGGGAACAGCACAGGTTTGGCTCCCCCCGACCCCCGGAATTGAGCCAGGCGCCCCGAGAGTCTGGCCCACAGTGAGTCCACAGCCTCTGTCGCAGACAGACTCGCCCCAGGAAAGAGCGTGAGCGGCTCGGAGGGCCCAGCATCATTAATTCAACCCCAGCGTTACCTTATTTTGAGATATTTTTGAAAATGGGAGCGCACATAATGAAATAATTATGAAAATATTTTGAAAACTGCTTCATATATTATAGCTTACGTTGATGCTTCGTGCCATTATCACAGTAGGGAAGATTCTCTGGCACCAGAGAAAGCCACAAAAAAATAACGAATAGCAATTTCCTTTTAGTTTATGTCTGTTTCACTACTCATAATGATTGCTTTGCTACTATTTTCAATTATTATGGATGCTAAAATGCATTTAATAGCTATCACAGCACCAAATATACTCCTCAGTCATTTAACAAGTACCCAAATTTATAGTTTTTATTATAGCCTGTTTCCTCATTTTTGCAGAAATAAGCGGCTCTATTACTTTATTCCTCTTTTGGAGAGTTGAATACTTCCTCGGGCCTAAGGGAAAGCCAGAGCCAAGGAAAACGTGCTGTTTTACACACTCAGGAAACGAGCAGATGGGACCACAACAGACACGATCCAGAAGGTTCACTGGCACCAGCGTGCGCTGTCGCTGAGGCCCAAAGCCGCACAAGCCGCAGGACAAGACACTCGCATGGTTAAGAACAGCTCTGGCCAGTGGGGCGATGTTCATCCTGGAGGAGGTAAGCTAGAAACGCTGCGGACGCGCAAATATTTGGTGATAATGTAGGCACCACATTCCAAAATATCTCATATATTAAAAAAAGATGCTGGCAAGAATAAGCAACAAAGGAATTAAAATTCCTGAGAGAAGACAGAATAAGAAAAGTTTGACTGGCAATGAATTTTGGAGGAGTTGTTAAAATGATACAATTTTGAAATTGTTTCACTCTACTGAGGATGATTTTTCTACAACTTTTATGAATTATATTGTTGAAAATGAAATTGGATGAGTAAATATTTCTTTGGTCATCAGAACCAATGACAAGGAGACAAAAGCAGATCCTGGGTTCCGGGAACAGGTTTGTAAAGAACGTTCCAGAATTCTCAACTAGCTCCTGGGATCGTGGCTGAGCTCAGCCGCATGAAACTCGCCCTTTAACATCAGTTGACCCTATGAGGTCACAAAAACACTCCCCGGGAGACGCGCAGTCCAGTGTCCACTGCAGCACTAGTTACAACAGCCAAATATGGAAACACCCTAAATGCCAAAATAAACAGACGAGTGTCAGGAAGACGTGGTTTATACACACAGTGAAATACTGCCTACCTACCAAATAATTTTTTTGCCATTTACGACAACATGGATGGAGTGGAGGGGGTTATGCAGAATGAAGTAAGTCAGAAGGAAAAAGACAAATATCAGATGGCGTCACTTATATGTGGAACATAGAAAAAATCAAAAGGGTCAGAAAAAGCCAAACTAGCAAACGAACGCTTGAAGGCCAACTCCGAACAGGGGCTCCCGCGGGTGGGAGGGAGCACCGCGGACCTGGCGCTTCACAGCGGGGTGTGGCGTGGTAACAACTCCTGAGGGCGTCCTCTACTTCCAAAACACGAGGATGTAAACCAACGTTAATTCAATAAAGCATTTTTCAAAAAGAACTGAACCGGTAACTGTGAGCTTACTTGTGCCATGTTCTCAAAAACAACTGAATAATCTGCCAACCTTAATGATACAGAGTGACTCCAGCAACAGAAATTTCTCGGCGCATAACGACCCTCCCAAGACGAGCCCCTCACTTAGCCTCATCCTTTGGTCTCTCTCCCACACCTCACTGTCCCCCTGAGAGATCTGCGGAAGGGCGGCCGCCAAATCCCAAGCCTCCCCTTCAGCGGTCACCATGAAGAGCGCTTGCCATTTTGAACGTGTCTCTCCGTGTCCCCCTGGACAAAACACTTGTGCACAAAATCCGGGTAAATGTTAATGCTGCTGTATGAAAACCAAGCAGAAAGCGGGCTGGCGAGTTTCGACAGCCTGCCTGTGAACAGTCACGCCCGCGCCCCGACACCCACGCACCGCCCTTCTCTGTCTCCCCAGGGCGCTGCCAAGTCTCAGACGAGCGGGAGGGCGGCTTAAGAGGAGCGGACCACACCGGTGTCCCCGGCGGTGAGGGCCGACCCCACGCTCCGATGGCCGCCCACCGCACCTGCACACGTGCCAGAGGGCGAGGTCGGAAGGAAGAGCCCAGGGAAGCTCACTCGAGACAAGCGGCGAATCCTCGACCACTCGCACTTCGCTTTTGCTGCCGCCGTTGTGATTCTCAAAACTCACACTCTGGAAGCAATCGCATATATTTGCCTTCTTAATTGCCTTAAAATATTTTTCCCAGGTTATTTTGAAAATTCTTCCATCCACCCCCAACATTTTTCCATTTATACTCCTTGCTAATATTCATGTTTTAGTGTCTCCAACCATGTTACATTCTCTGGTGATTAAAAATGAAGAGTACTAGAGACTTTTTCAAAACATAATTTCAACTAGTTGTAGAAACTTTCATTTCCAAAGACCTCTCTGTCAATTGTTGCTAATTTCCAAAAAGCATTCGCAAACACCACCTAAAACACGCCAACAGACAAGTGGCTCTTAGCAACCAGCAGACACGAAGGCACTTGGAGATCTTCTTCAAAATACTGATTTTGTATCCACGGCCCCTCCCTCCTTCCATTGTTCAGCAAGCCTCGGCTGCAGTCGCAAAGATCTGCACTTAAAGACAACAAAAACAGTCCTGTCATGCCAGTGACACTCAGATGGCGGAATCACAGTTTGAGAACCACTAGAGACAAGAGGTGGCAAAAAGCGGAGAAGACCACCTCAAGGGCTTTATAACGCCCGGGCGAAGACCGGTCTGCTGCGCACTACTATGTAGGAAAAGCAGGAGTGAGTGACAAAAGAAAACCCGAGTGTGGAAACAGGCGTGAGTAACTACATGGAAGCCAGCACTGAGCGCTCATAAATTGGCACGAGCTGCGCCCAAGGAGAACGAATTTCAGCCTTTGTAAATCCAGGAACGCCTGCCACTTGGAAGGACCCTTTCAAGAAAAAGATTTTAAAATATGAACACAATAAACTTGGGCAAGTGAGGGCCCCTGAAGTTCTACTCCATAAGCTTTAAAATAAGTCCCCTTGCGGTTTTAACGCTCTCTTATGAAGATGAGGGGCAGAGGCCAAAAAAGCTAAACAGGTTGGCTGTGTCCTTACCGGGACTCAAAGGCAGGACTGGAAACCTTGGGGTCTCCTCCCCCTTCCCACCACGCTCTGATGTGTTTACCTTTTCCACCTTAAGTTTTATACACCTGCTTCCTTTTTCAACTTCCACGTAAGGAATGGTGTGGGCTCCTACAAGGGCTTCCTTTGAAGTGGAAAAGAAATGCTTTAAAGAAGCCATCTCCTACGGCTGAATGTTGAAAAGCAACTGACTGTTAAAAATCCATAGGTGAAGCAACAGTTTGGGTCCATTATGAAGTTTTTAAAAGATCTGCAGGGTCAACATCGCTTTTATGAAAAACCATCACAACTGGTTCTTCATATTTTAATAAATGGCAACTAAAATTTCATTTAAATTATGAGAGCTGAAATGTTTTCATGTGAATGTATTTAGCGAAGATAGTTTCTTGGTGTCTAGGAGAGTTTAAGTTCTCTATCACAATATATTGTTTCTGAGCATAATAATGGAAGTGCTATAAAGCCTTCAAAATATATATGAGTGTTTTGAAGGATTAAATATTCCAGATGATAAACACCAAGTCATCCTGAAAAGTAGATGCATTTTAGAATAAGCTTTCTCACATGAAATTATTTATTCTACTATTTATGGATAATGCTGTTCAACCAATTAAAATCAAAACAGTGTATGTGAAAAATTAATCCAAAACATTAGTCACTCAGGAATCAAGGGAAAATAAGCATTATGGAGACAAAAAGTAACAAAATATGCATGGCATCTTTTATAAATCAACTCATTTATTTTATAACACTTTTGGAAATGAAAGCGCTCCCAGAAAAAAACAAACACACCATAACAAATGAATTTATGGAAAAATAAAATTTTAAAAGCCTTTGGGGTCTTTAGTTTCCAGGGATATAGAAATGTTTGGTTTGGAAGTAACTCTGAAATAGTAACATGATCTCAGTGAAATGCAAATTGTAGGTTTAAATGATCAAAATTAAGGAAAAGGGGGCAAGACCCCTGAAAATGTAAGCCTATCACATATCACTCAGTCCCTACTCTTCCTCTGCACCGTAAGTACCAGCCAGGAACAAGTCTTCTACTTAAAGGTTTAGATGCACATGTTAGATAAAGAACTTAATTGTTCTTAAATTTAAGAAGACATCATTCAAGTCAGAAAGAAAAAAGCCTCAGTTTAAAAACATGAACAAATGAGATAAACAGGTAGGTAATTCTTAGAAAACAGCTGAAAAATTCATGGAGTAAATTACAACTTCCTATTTAAAGAAATGCAAATAAAAATGAGAGCATATTTTTCAATATTTTATGTAAACTGACCACAGTAGCTACTTCTCATTGTGTGAGTACATAAAGAACACCCACAGTGCTGTGCAGCCATCACCACTGAGCTCCGGAACTCCGTACGTGTACCCAAACCGCAAATCTATGCCCATTAAACGGTCAAACGCCACCCCCGCCCCAGCAGCCATCACTCCACCTCATCTGTGAGTCCACCTGCCCAGGGCCTCACACGCCAAGTGTTCAGGGCTGTGACCGACAGTCCCCTGGCATGACGTTCTCCAGGCTCGCCCACGCCGTAGCAGGTATCAGAATTTCGTTCCTAACGAGGGGTGAGTAACATCTCATACACCACATGTTGTTTATCCGTCCGTCCATCCATACACACTTGATTTGCTTTCATCTTTTCACTATTGTGACTAATGCTGAGAAGAATTTGGGTGTACAGATACCTCTTCAAGACCCTGCTTTCGATTATTTTGGTATTTACCCAGAAGTAGAATGAACGGATCATATGGAAATCCTATTTTAAATTTTTTGAGGAGCCTCCACACTCCATTCCGTATGGTCATCCCCATCAACAGTGCACAGGGTTCCAACTTGGCCACATCTTGGCCGACGCCGCTCCTATTATCTATGGTGGCCATCCAAGCGGGTATGCGGCGATACTTCACCGCAGTTACAGCGCACATTTCCCCAGTAATAGTGCTGCGAAACATCAATGTATGTGCTTATTGGCCATTTCATTGTCTTTCTGGAGAAATGTTCAGTCAAGCCTTTTGTCCATGTCTGGACTGGTTGGTTGCTTTTTGCTGTTGCTGAGTTTTAGGGATACTCTAAAAATTCTGGATGGTAAGCTCATAGTAACGGGTGATTTGCAGATAGGGGCTTTATCCCATTCTGGGGGCTGTCTTTCACTCTGTCGATAGCATCTGTTGATGAACCAAAGTTTTTATTTCATCAAGTTCAATTTGCCTATTTATTCTTTTATAATCTACACCTGTGACGTCATAGCCAAGACATCCTGGTCAAATCCAGTATGATGAATTTTATGCCCTATTTCTTCCAAGAATTTTAAAGTTGTACTTTATACATTTAGATCTTTGATCCACTTTAAGTTCTTTTGTTATACTGTTAGGTAAGACTCTAGTTTCCATCTTGTAGATACTCATTTTTCCTAGAATAAATTGTTGGTAAGACTGCTCTTTCCCCATCAAAAGGTCTTGGTAAACTTGCCAAAAATCATTTGACCCTATACGTAAGGACTTGTTTCTGGGCTTTTTGTTATATTCCATGGGTCTTCATGCCTGTCTTTGTTTCAGTACCACATTGTTATTATTACTATAACTTTGTAGGAAGTATTGAAACTACAAAGTATGAGGCCACCAGCTTTATTCTCTGTTTTCGATATTATCTGTCTATTCAGGTTCCCTACAGATTCCATGTGAATTTTAGGATAAGTTTTTCTACTTCTGTAAAACACGACTGGAATTTTGACAGGGACTACTCTGAGTCCACGGATTGCTTTGGATAGCACTGACCTCTGAACAATAGTATGTCCAATCCAGCTTGGAGGTCTTTTCCCGGATCTGCGTCTCCATCAATTGCTTTCAGTTTTGTCATTTGCGTTGTACAAGTCTTTTACCTCCTCAGAAAAGTTAATTCCTCGGCACTTTATTCTTTTTGAGGCTATTACAAATCACTATTCCTTTCAGATGGTTCATTGTTAGTATATTAAAAGGCAAAACAGTGGATATTAACCTTGTATCCTGCTATAAGGAGTTAGTTTACTACTTCCAACAGATTTTTGGGGGGTGGAATTTCTAGTTTTTATATAAAAGATTATATCATCTGCAAAGAGATATTTTCATTTCTGCCTGTTCAATTTGGATGTGTTTTTTTTTTTCCCTGCCGAGTCGCTCTGGCTAAAATAGCCATCACTATGCAGAACAGAAGTGACAAAAGTGAGTTACTTGCCTCGTTCCTGATTTTAGAAGTTTTACAGTACTTACGAGTAAGTTGACTGTGGATTTTTCTTATGTGGCTATTAAATTTTGAAGTTTAGTTCTATATTTAGTTCATTGAATATTTTTATTATAAAAAGATATTGACTTTTGCAAAATTCTTTTTCTACACCAATTGAGATTATCATGTGGTTTTATTCCTATATTCTGTTAATGTGATGGATTTCGCTGGTTGATTTTCTTATTTTGAACTATCCTTACATTCTAGGAAGAAACCCACATAATGTAATCCTTCTGATATACTACTGAATTCTATTTTCTGGTATTGTCTTCAGGAATATTGCATCATTTTTCCATCGGGAATATTGGTTTGTTCTTGCAGTATCTTTATTTGACCCTGGCATCAACACCAACTTAATAAAGTGACTTTAGGAGTGTTCCTTTTTAAGTTTTAGGGAAAAGTTTAATAAGGATTAGTGTTAATGTTCCCGTTTCATAGAATTCACTAGTGAGGGTATCAGGTTAAATGATTTTGCTTGCTGATTTTCTCTCCTTACTAGCTCTATTTCTGGTCAGATTTTTCTATTTCTTTATGATTCAGTCCAGTTAGATTTTGTGTCTCCAGGAATGCACCTGTTACATGTAGATATTCAATTTGTTGGCAAACAACTGTTTGTAACACTCATATAATCCTTTTCGTTCTATGAAATCAGTAGTAATGTTTCCATTTTCATTTCTGATTTTAGGAATTTGAGTCTTTTCTTTTTTTAATCCATCTAGTTAAATGTTTGTTAATCCTGTTACTCTTTTACATTTTCCATTGTTATTTTTTTGTTCTCTATTTTACTATCTCTGGTCTAAACTTTATTATATTTTTCCTTCTGCTAGTTTTGTTTCTTCTTTCTCCAGGACATTAAAGTGTAATTAATTACTGATTTGGGATCTTTCTTCTTTATGATTAATTTACAGGTATAAATTTCTCCCTTAGCATTCTTTTGCTGTAATCTATAATCTTTAGTATGTTATGTTGTTTTTGTTTTCACTCATATATTTTATTTCTCCTATGACTTTTTTTTTGATCCAGGGGATTTTTAAGAATGTGTTATTTCCACAAATTTATACATTTTCCAGTTTCCTCCTGTTTTGATTTGTAGCTTCATCCCCTTTTTTTGTAAGAGGAGAAAATTCTTGTATTATATTTATCTTTTAAAATATATTGAAACAGAACAGCATCTGTTCCTCCTGAAACCGTGCTCCCTGTCTGCTGAGGCTCACTCCTGTTTTCTTTACCTCATCATGGCTCCTCATGTGTCACCACCATTTGGCAAGACTGAAGTAATAATTCTGCTTTATGCCTTGTGATTATGATGAGTCTAATCTTACATACATCATTCTCCATGGGTAGCTCAATTCTTGTAAAGTGGGCATTCTTATCCACATTTTAAGAATGAAGAATCTAAGGTCAGGGAGGTTAAATGACTTCACAAATTTTTAAAGTATTGTTTAATGTCGGGAGCTAGAATTTGAACAAGGTCTGTTTGGAATCAAATGCTGTGCTATATCCATTCTACCACGTCTCCTATATTTAAGTGGTTTTTGGCAAAAATTTATCCACTGATATTTTTATCTTTTGATATCACAGATTTTTGGCTTCTCATCAAGACAAAATGTATTAGGAATAAGATGAAATGCTAGAATTAAATTGTTTTGAGACCTCCAAATTCCCACTGCTATGGAAATCATTTTGCACAATGCAAATATTTTAACTGGCTAACACTCAAGGCTTTCCAGATTAAATTCTTTGTTTTTCTCCGCAGAGCACTAGTTATTTACCTTCATACTGCCCATCCACGGTGAGTCTCTCAATTTCCTTGGTGATGCACATTTAAATAATTGTTCTCCTAAGTAAAAGTACAATTGTAACAAGAAAATTTTCCTCCCATACACCCCCCCCCCACATACAGAATGATTAAGATGCTTGCTTAGGCTTCCACCTTAGTATTATTAAAGAAAATATTCATGCCATTTTTAGGTTTGGTATTAGCTCACTGATTTCATAAGCTTCTCTCCTTAAAAAGAGCATTCATTTAGAGATTCGATTTCAGATCTTCGAGGCGTCACTTGTGATAATGTGAGAATCCATAAACAAAGCTACTAGTTGCTCATATGGCTTATTTACTATGAAGAGAAATAGCTTGAGTTTAGTGAATCATAATAAGAGATATCATTTACCAAATGCCTATCACAGATGTGTGTGATATACCTTTGTTGCAAGTATTTTCTCCATTTTCCAGATTTATGGTTTACCGATTTAAGTAATTGGATAAAGGGTTCCACCAAGAAGTGACCCTCTCTGGACCACACTCAGCTCTGAGCAGCCCCAGGTACGCTCGAGGGCCTGGTCAGGCTCCGGGTGCAGAAAAGAGTTCCAACCAGAAGTGCCCGGTCGGTCATTCCGCCTTTTTTTTTTCAATATATTTTTATTGTTATTTATATCTTTTACATTTTGTATTCCCCTTGGGTAACCCACCACCAATTCAGCCGTGATTCATCTCCATGGTCCCTTGTGTTCTTTTCTACTCCATGCTGTGCCCTTATCCTCCCCCCCGGCCCGCTGAGTGTCTCTCTCCTATTTGGTTTCCTTATAGTCCTGTTATAAGTGAAACGATTCTATATTTTTCTCTTTCTTTCTGGCTTATCTCGCTGAGCATGATCCCCTCTAGTTCCGTCCATGTCGCTGCCAATTGCATGTGCTTATCTTCTTTGAACGCTGAATAGTATCCCACCGGCCCGTCTTAGGGGCGCCGGCTTTACATGCCCCCGCCGACGCAGCCCCGCACCAGGCTAACCACGCGCCCACGCCTCTGAGGAGGATCTGTGGCCCTGAGCGGGCAGGCTGCTCCGAATCCGGCTCTTGCGCCACTTACCTAACCGTGAGCAGAACCAGCCTCACAGGTGACCATGCGCCGTCTCAGCCTGAGGCCGGAGCCACAGAACGGGGCCTCATGCTCCACTGTCCCCGCCCGTCAAGTACGAACGCTTCTGTGACAAGGGCCCCACGTTTTCATTCTGCACCGAAGCCTCCGACTCCGCAGCCAGTCCAAACGCGCACGGAAGACCGAACAGAGTGACTCCCCAAACGCACGGGCCACCGGGCACTGAACAGGTGCCGGGCGTCTCCTCTCGCCCTGGAAAGGCAAGTCCGAACCAGCCCAGCCTCACACCTGTGCAAACGGCCCCCAGCAGCACAGGGGCAGCAGCAGGCGCCAGCGGGAGCGGGCGGGAGCGGGGCCTGCGCGGGACAGCAGCGGGGCGCACACGTTGCGCACGGATTTCCGTGTCGCCCGGGATTTCCATTTCCGGGGACTGACCCAAGAAGACAAAAACGCGCGTTTGCGTCACAGGCACCGCACGTTCGCCAGGCGCCGACCCGACGGCCGGGACGTGGGGCGCCAAGCGCGCTCTCAGACGCGCGCCCGAAACCCGACAGCGCGGCCAGCAGCGGCGCCCCGCGGGAGCCCCGGGCGGGGAGTCGGCGAGGCCGGTGCGGGCGGCCCACGTCACGCGCGCAGGACCCTGAACACGCGCGAAGCCAGAAGGAGAAAGCGGGGTCCCAGCCAGAGACCGCGGGGCCGCGCGGGAGCGGCTGCGGGCGCGGTCGGGGCTCGCGGTCGGAGCCCCCGTCGGGAGAGGGCGCGCGGGTCTTCCTCGGCAGCCAACGGGCCGCCGAGAGAAACGCGGCGCCGCGCGGGTCCCACCGCCGTGCGGGGCGCCAGTGGGCCGGGGCTCCCTCCGCAGGCGCAGGCTCGGCCGCCGGCCCGCGGGCCTCGCCCGGCTCTTCCCCCAGGGCCAGCGCGCGGCTGGCCGCGTCTGCCGGGCCTCTCCGCGGGAGCCGCGGCCGGAGCCCCGGCACCGCCAGGCCCACCGCGGCCTCGCTACCGGCTTAGCCGCCAGGAGCGGCCGCCCAGCCGCACGCGCCGCCTCCCCTCAGCGGCCCCTCAGACCCGCGCGCGGCCTCGCGCCCGCGGAAACCGGCGGGAAAGGGCAGGAACGCGCGCGCAGGGGCCCGGCAAGGGCAGAGGCGCGACGACGGTCACCTACCGCGGTCGGCTGCGGCCACGTCCGCCTTCGCGCCTGCCTTCGGGGATGGACGCCACCGCCTCGGGCGCGCCCACCGCGGGCGCAGGGAGCAGCCGCCTCCCCTCCCGCGGGCGGAACGCGACGCCCTATATACCTGAGGGCGCGCCAGGCCACGCCCAGCACGCCGCGGCCGCCCCGGCCCCGCCCCCCGGCCCGCCCGGGAGTGACCGCTCCGATCCGGGTGCGGTTTGCCCGCGCGCGCTCGCCCACCCCTCGGGCCGCGCCTTCCTCACAGGGGATCTGAACGTTGCGGTGGAATCTGCGGACCAGAAGGGACCCGACCCCGGCGGTCTGAGCAGAGCCGCACGCAGGTCGGGCGTCCGTCCCCTGCCCAGGCCTCCTGAAGAGCGTGCACCCCCAAAGCTGCACGGTGGGGGCCTGGGGCGCACCCCAGCTCACCGTCCGACCTCTGGGGAGATGCACACCCACCGCCCACCCTACCCCTGGGGGTCGCGCCCCAGGCCCCCACCTCCGAGATAGCCCAGCCACGGCTCAGGGTCCCTGTGTCTGGCCGCTCTTGGCCCTTGAGCCCCCGGGGTGACCTTGTACCCCCTCTTCTGACACAGGCTGGCACGTGCCATAGTAACCGTTTTAAGAGGTTGTTGGAACAAAACTCAACTCATGTCGCAGCTCAAGCCGCCTCCCCACGACGCCAGCACAGGGAGCCGAAGCGCGCCGTCAGGGCGGGCCGCGCTTGGGCCCGACGCGCTCCTCGGCTGTGGGGCCCTCGGGCTGGTGACCACGGGCCTGGGGGAGCTGGACCTGCACTTCAGCGCATGTCAGGTGGGCGCTGTGGGGCGGGTAAGAGATTGCTGGGCGCTTGCTGCCCGGTTTCCCTGCAAAACAGACACCGGTGGAGCTTCAGGATAATCAGAAATAAACATAGACGTGCATTTTTTAAACTGGAAGTTTAGGTTGCTGAGGTCTCCCGACTTCCCTCCAAAGAGATGTGGTGCTTACAGCATCCCTGGCTTTTAATATCACCCAGGGAGGGATAAAGCTCTGCAGGAAACTGTTTTCTGTCAAAACGACAATGAGCCTGCATATTTTAGCCATCTCGGCCACATTATGCAGTCTGAGCAGGCTGCCCCTTGACCAGTGGCTCACCCCCATCAATTGCATTAGCATTTAACTTGTCACTTTAAATTGCAAAGGTAACAAAAGTCTAAGAAGGTTACAAAAGATTTAATCCCCCACTAAAAAGAAAAAGAATCTTTCTGCATTCCATGGAGAAGTTATCTTCCTTCTGCATCCAGGTTTGATGATGGCATATGGCCAGGGTAGGGGGGCGGAAGGGTGTCCAGAAGAGGGGCTTCCATGAGCTTTAAAAGGTGGAAGCCCCAAGAATTAGCGAGAACCAGCACCCCCGTCAAAGTACTTAGCAAGAGAGGGAGGGCCCCGAGTTGCAGAGAAGCTAGAGAGGGCGCGGGAAGTCCCGCCGGGGATGCCACTTTGCACCCAGTGTCTGCGGTGTGGAGAGCACACAGCGGAGAGTGACACTGTCCTCCCATTCAGGGGCCATCCTGGGGGACACCCGCTGAAGGACGCAGAGCCAGCCAAGTTCAAGTACAAGACCTCAGCCCTCTCGGTGGCGGGACCCCCCTTTCTCTTCGTAGCCGGGGGAGGGCCGCCCTGTCTGAGGGGCTCGTCCAGATGGCCCGCTGTTTCGGCCCATGTGCCTCCCACGGCTCTTCACAGTGGGAGGGATTTTGGCCCATCTCCTTGGACAAACCAATCACAGTCTCGGATTCTGAGGTGCTGCTTTGTAGCGACCTCCTCCCATTGCCCGGCAGGGTTATTTTGTCAGATGCCCAGAAAGCCAGCCAGTGTGCTGAGCTGTCACGTGGGTCTCGAGAAGCCTGGGCCAAGCTTGGGGCTGTGTGAATGCACGTGGAGACAGTGATCACTGTCCCCGGGGGTCTCCAGCGGTGGACGGTGTGAAAGAGGCGCAGAATCGGAGGCGCAGCCTCCCACGTCGTGCACGTCACGCGTCGCGGAGAAGAGACGGCAGGGCTGAGGAGGGTGTGAGCAGAGAAAAGCCGCTGTGTTCGGACGAGGGCGGCGCTGTCATCCGCGACTCACCCGCAGGTCCCCCAGCGAGGGCAGTGCTGCCGGGCCCGCAGCTGCCCGCCCCCCACAGGGTCTCACCCGCATGAAGTTGCCGACGCAAAGCGGCCGTCACGAGCCAGTGTCCCTTGGCACGTTCCCAAACCGACTTCTGTAAAACGTCCGCTGGACACAGGCAATGGCCTCGCTGCCACCTGAGCAGCTGTCAGACGACACAGGCCTCACTTTGACATCCGGCACCAAGAGCGGCTGAGCCTCCACGCTGGTGCGGCCGACACCGAGGTGAGGGAAGGCCGCTCCCACCTCGGAGACCCGCTTTCCCCAGACAGCGGGGTGAGGGCGTTGACAGAGAGCCGCCCGTGGCGTCTGGACACACCTGGGGTCCTCGCCTGCCTCGAGCTTCAGTCTCACGGCTCGCCCGGAAAGGCAGAGAAGTCACAGCGAGACGAAAACTGCAGAAAGAAGAAGAGCATTAAAATACGCATGAATATATTTAATAAGGAACATGACAATTCTTTTGCGATCAGGAGGCCTTTTAAACTAAAGATGCTACAGCGAGTTGAGAAAATATAACCCTGAAGACAGGGCAGCCTCATTCTTACGGGGGACCCAGCAGAAAGCAAGCGGGAAGACAGACTCGGCCGCGCACATTACAGGGAAGACCCGGAAGCAGAAGAGCAGCGAGTGACTGCAGCCGGCAGGCCCCGGTGCCACTGGCGTGGACGCCCAAATGCGCAGAATGACAGGTGCACACACTCACGCCCCAGATTCACCTCTGCCGGGCACCAGGTAGTAGGAGAGTGACAGTTAATCAAAACCTCAGCACCCAACATGTCATCTCAATTCTATTTCCAATGGAAGGATATTTACTTAGAACCTGTCTCATTCCCTCAATGCGTACAAGTGCTCCAAAAATACACAAATGACTGAAACAGACAAAGGGGGGACAGACACACTCCGCTCACGTGAGCCTGCAGAGGCTGGAAACGCAAAAGCCGCAGGTCTGTAAAGAGGAGCGAACGGATATCGCATCATGTCAAGAGTTCCCTCTTAACACTTTAATGTCAGAGTATGTCAAAGGGCCTCGCGGCGCCCCCATGGAGGGACACCCCGAGATCTTGACCGTCTCTGAGCTGGCCTTAAATCCTCGCAGACAGCCTGGGACAGCAGTTTGTAAAGATGGCATCAGGCGCCTGTACGAGCCGACCGCACAATTTGAGCTTCTCCATCACACATGCGCCCGCCTCACTCCCCGC
This sequence comes from Scalopus aquaticus, assembly GCA_004024925.1. NCBI lineage: Eukaryota > Metazoa > Chordata > Mammalia > Eulipotyphla > Talpidae > Scalopus > Scalopus aquaticus. The sequence goes on from PVIJ01008792.1 coordinate 42,587, forward strand.
GGGGAGCGCTTCAGCCCGCTGGCTCGGCGGCTCTCAGGGCCCGCAGGCTGTGCCTGGGCTCCCGCTTCACCTGGAGGGCACCGCGCAGCCTTGTGCCCCGCAGGAGAGGCGTGCGTGAGCGCGAGCCAGCGAGGGCCTGGAGAGGGGAGGTCCTCTGAGCGGTGAACCCCCGACTTGGAGATGGCAGAGCACAGGCCTCGAAGGGCGTCCCCCCGAGGGGGAGCCGGTCTCTCGTGAGGACACTCTCAGGAGCTGCTCACGTGGACACAGCTGCATCTCGCAGGCCTTTCACCACTCCCTGCTCTGACGCAGTGGGCAAAGCGCCCCCTGGAGCAGGGTGAAGTCCGGGCTCCCTCCCGGCCGCCTGCCCCCGGAGGCCGGGGCGGCCTTGCCTCTGCGTCCGGGGCCCCAGCGCGGGAGCTGAGCAGGCCGTCCTGACGTCCGTGCTGCTCCCCCTCGCGTCCACGTCTTTCCCTGGCCGGTGGCATCGAGCTCCCGGACGCTCCTGCCCGCCACGACGTTTGGAGCGGCGTTTATCCGGGCCGTACCTGGCCCACGACGGCCAGACGTGTCAGCTCTGCGATCCCAGTTACTCTGGTCCGTCGTCATCCAGGATATTGCAGTTGTGATAGGTTGAAAGTCGGTGCACATGGGCCTCCCTGGTGGCTCAGCGGTTAAGAGCTGCGCCGTGGAGCTGTCGGCAGCCGCGATGCGAGTTCGATGCCCGGCCAGGGAGATTCCCACATGGCGCGGCAGACCTCTCCTGCCTCGCCCGCTGCCCCCTCAGCAGTGTGTTTCTGATCTGCCTGTTCTGCTCCCCACTCTGTCTCCGGTGAACCCTCTCGCCGCCCCACGCCTCTGACCTGTATCCCGGGATTGTGTGCCTAAATAAATAAATCTTTAAAATAAAATAATAAAGTCGGTGCACAGATGAGATTTGCAATCCACAATTATACCCTTTTTAGATGTAGTCCTTTTGAGAAAGAATAGTTTTGGATCCTGTAGTGTTGAAACAAAACCCAGCCCAAATTGCTGTGAAATTTGTCATCTAAGATTACATTTTAATACCCTGGGAAATATTTGCCCAAAAATCCAGGACTGAACCCTTTGAGACAAGCACAAGGCAGGGTGCTCGCAAGAGGCAGCTGGGAACGTGTGAGGCGGGCGGCGCGGATCTGCCAGTGTTGGGAGGTTGTGAGTGCCACTTGTCACTTTTAAAGAAACCAAAAACACTTGTCTGAAATTTAGCAGAAAAGTCAACAAATTGAATTTTAGTGTGGCTAGCCTGGCCCATAAAAATTTACAGTAAGAAAAAAGAGATGAAGGAAGACCTCCATACGCCGCAATAAATCTTGGGGAATCTTAAAAAAAAAACCTTAAATGCTCCTAACAAATGTCCCCGGGGACGGCTCCTCCCGACCTCGTGCCCCTGTGGGACGCTGCCCCTCGGAGCCCAGCCTCGCCCTCGCCGCCCGGTGAGGTCTGGCCCCGCCGCTGCTACATTGACGACGTCGGCTTGGAGTTAATGTCACTTTGACATATGACACCATTTCCAGTAGAGTGACTTTCCCTAAGAGATAAATCTGCCTAAATTCCATCAATATAAATTCCCAATCTATTTTCCAAATGTCAAAACTCTGAAAGAAAAATGATTAAAAAGTCAAGTGTTGAGACTTTAGCAGAAGATACTGAAAAGTAGGACCCTTTCCCCAGAACATTCTTCTTTCTCCCCTGCCTCCCTCTCTCCTGCTCCTTTCTCTCCCTCCCTTGCGCTCCCCCCCCCCCCATCTCTCCCTGGTGCGAGGCCAGGAAAGCGTGTCCTCTGCTTCTCCACAGGCAAGCCCTTCGCACGCTGGTGTTTACCGCAGGCAAAGTGGACGGGGGGGCCCTCCGCTCACTCGCCCACATTCCTCAGGGAAATAAAAGGCAGGAATTGCCAGTGTCAAACAGAGATATCTGGGGGTTGCTTCTCTCTGATCTATCTTAGAAATTTGGTGCAAACTTATATCCCTCATTTAAGCAGGTTTAATGAAAATTTTAGTTGGACAATTGAAAATGATTCTTTCACTTTGGTTAGGACTTCAGCCAGACCCTCTGAACCGTGATGGACATCTCCACTTAGTGAGGATTTTTTACTTTCAGTGTGGCTAAAAGAATTACCAGGGGCCTCCCTGGTGGCGCAACAGGCCTCAGCCTGTGGAGCTTTCCGCAGCTGCTGCAGCACGAGTTCTATCCCCGGCCAGGGAGCTCCCCACAGGGCGCAGCGGACCCCTCCTGTCTCCCCGCTGCCCCCCTCAGCAGTGGACTTCAGTGGATCGGCCTGTTCTGCTCCCCGCTCTAGCTCTGGGGGATCCTCTCACCACCCCATACCTCTGGGCTGCACCCCAGCTCTTGTATGCATGAATAAATAAATCCTTAAAAAAAAAAAAAGAATTACCAGTGACTTCATGACTGAAAATCACACATTTTTATCCCAATCACACAACTTTTAGAAAAGTAACTGATTTTCAGATTTTTATATGTCAGGCAACCCAAACAGTAAGAATCACTGTTATTATTGTTACTCTTACACTAGCAATACCCAGTGCCATTTTCTTGGTGCATTTTACATGACGGGTATTTTGTGTTACTGGAACCTTCCCCTGGAAGGGGGGATTCCCCGCTGAGCAATACCGGGCGGCTGTACCCAGGCGAGAAAGGGAAGCAGCAGCATTTGGACAAGGGGCTTAGCTGGAATTTGAGTCCGTCCTGTCTTTGATAACTCCTTTTATCCTGTGAAATTTTCCCCACGTGATCGCAAATTGATGTGTCTTAAGTTAGCCCTGGTCTCTATTAAATACTCCAGTTTATGGAGAGAACTTCATGTATGCAAATAGGTAAGTCTTTTATTACCTAAGATGAATTATTTGCTCAGGAAATATTGTCTGAGATCATAATCTGGGCCACGAGCAGCCAGGAAATAGAACCTCTGTACTCTGGGGCGCACTTCCCAGGTGATCGGGGTGCCGGCAGGTGCCCGGTGAGCCGCGTGGACCCAGGCGGGCTGGCAGGTGGCCGGACAGGGCAGCGGGCAGTGGGTGGGGGCGGCTCGCTGGGACACGGCAAGTTAGGTAGGGAGCAGGCAGGGAACTCCAGGCAGTTAAAGAAGCTTCTCAGAAAAGGGCAACAAGAGGAAGAAGGGAAGATCCAGAGCTGGGCAACAAATTCCAAGGGAGCTAATTAAGTACCCCAGGACTAGGCGCCACAGGACACCCTGGATCAAGGGTGATAAGGCAGCGCGTGCCGAGGTAAGGCAGTGAGAGAGCCCCAAAAACTGACAATCACAGAGACGCTTTAGAATAATCAGGGAAAGAAGGTCTGTTCCGAGGCAGACGCCACTTCGGCTCCCTGCCCCTCCCCGGCCTGGCTCCACCGGCCTGGCAGTCCTGCTTCCTTCCCTAATAAACTTTTCCTTTCTCTAAACAAATTCACCTCCTTTGCTCGCTTGCCTGGACGTCGGCGAAGTTCCTGCTGCGGCTTCGCGAGGCACCAGCCTGTGGCGGTCTAGGGCCAGGACTCGGCGCTGCCCCCGCAGCGGGGCCCACGCCCGGCTGGGAAACTGGACCTGAAAGCCTGGAATTCCGGTATCATCGCAGGGCAGGCAGGACTGCAGCGGGTGCCCTCCCCGGCGCAAACACCGCCCAGGACCTGCCGCTTCCGGGGAGGCAGACGGCCCCGCACGGGGTCCAGCTGAACGAGGACGAGGCCCGAGGGCAGACCCGCCCCTCACCCCGCGGCAGAGCACCTCAGCGCCTTCGGACGCTCCCCGCAGCCCCCCGGCGGGTCTGCTGCCTTGTCATTCCCAATGCAACTTGGGGGGGAGGTCTTGCTGTTCTCAAGGGCTGGACTTTATTAACTGCCCTGCGATCGCCATCATCTCATGAGCATGCAGAAGCTAAACAAACCTGCCAGTTTTTAAGGAATCTGGTTTAAGAAAAGTGTCCACATTCCACCAGGAAGAACGTGGACTCCGGGCTTCTCTGCTCTCTCCCTTCCTTTCTCTTCGTACCATGAGGCACCGCTGATGGGAGGGTGTGGGGCTAGAAAGCCAGGAGTCTTCCTGTGGGCCCTCGTCTCAGTTGGTGCGCGGAGCAGGCACTGCCAGGCGGGCATGACCGGTGTGGTCTGCGTGAGCGAGTCCCCCAGGCACGGAGTGCTGAGCGCAGGTGCTGAGGAGGCAGAGACGACCAGTCCACACAGGCCACATTAAACTGGGCGACGGTGTGGACTCTGCTCGTGGGCGAGGCCTCAGGGGAGCCAGAGTCACCTCATTGCAGGTGAGAAAGGGGAAGGCAGCAGCCCCCACACCGGGCAGCGCGGGAGGCCACGGGGGACGGCTCTCCCCGCCCCCGCCCTGCTGCCTCGCGTGCCCTCCCAGGCGACGGTCTCCGTCCCCCTTCTGTGGCTCCAAGGGGAGCGCCACCGCAAGGCAGGCACAAGAACAGGCGCGCCTGGGCTGGAGGAGGCCCGTGTGGCGTGCACAAGCCTTAGCCGGCCAGGCCCGGCTCCGCAGCCCGCCCCCCCGCCCCCTTCCCCCCACTTTCTTAGCGGATGAAACCGCAGGGCTTTCCGAAGCCACAGCCCCTCCGAGACAGCCGCCGAGCATCCTGCCGAGAGCCCGTCTTGGGCTCGGTAAATATTGGATGAAAAAAATCTATCCAAGGTAAAAGAACTTATTCTTTCCAAAGTTCTTTTTCTGAAAGAAAAGAATGCGGTAGACATGCCCCCAGATTTAACTATCGGAAGCACTTGTACTTGATGACGTCCGAGACGCTTATCAGAATGAGTCAAGCTCACGACGAAGGACAGGCCAGGCCTCTGACTTTCAGGTGGAATCCTCGTGAGTCCGCCCAACTTTAATACCATGCAAATAAATACATGCACATCTTAATTCTCTGGAATTAGATGACTGCACCCACCAGCTGCAAACAGACACAGCTTCTGTTCTAGAACAAGACGTCCCTGAGAAGACGTCCAGATGGAAATAAGACCACGCTGGGGTCTCCATGCAGACTGCTGGTGCAGTCGGCCGCTGTCTGGGCTTTATACCAGTGAGGATCAACACAATACTGTCGACAGGACAAATCTTAAAGTCTAAGCCAATGGCTGAGCCCTGAATGCGAGCAACACTCCACACCAAGATCGACAAACATAGACTCACTGTGCTGCGCGCTGTGCAGACCTTGGTAACGCAGAACCTGGGAATCGCGCCTTTCCCGCCAGTCAACCCCGTAACACGAAACTCCTGGATGACGTTCCAGGGTTGCGTGTCTCTGTATTCAAAGTCTCGATTCTGTTCTAAAGTTTCACTTCCATCTTCAGGTACAGAGTCGATTTCATTTGATTACACGGGTCAACAAATTTTTATGAAAGTCATGTTACTGAAATAAAATTTGTCATTTCCTATCAATTTGTATGTGTTCAACACAAATATGACAGTCATATTCTAATTTTGGCTCTAAAATTAGATTAGATTTTTGTAATCTGCAATAAATGGATGTTTACATCACGAAATGCATGCCAATAGTAATAGGCCTATGGTTAATACCTGTGAAAAAATCAAGTCATAGACTACTTAGATTTCTTCGCTTGTCTCTTGCACAGCTGTTCAGGAATAGAAAGATGGAAGACGGTTTCCACTCTGTAAAAACACAGCCTTAAGACTCAGTTTTGAAAAGTCTAGAAATAGTCTCCATTCTTGTGGGTCATGAGTGATTCTAAGTGATTTTTAAGGCATTCATGAGGCCCTCAATATCAGAACGGAATACCAGAGTACTTCCCTTTCTGAAGAAAGGCTCCAACTGCTGGTGGCACTTTCGATAGAAAGTAATTGTGACATGAACATGAATGTAACCATGAAAATTTTTCATTAGCTCTCGTTTTGAAGATATTTCATATAATTACTTTCATATGTTTCACCATGTAAATTTATCCAGTAGGACAGCAACAACATCCTAAATCAGCCTAGAATGATGTCATATTGCATCATATTGCATGATACCATCATGCACACATCATCCAGAGTTGATTGCATCATTTTCTGATGCAATGCAATACGACTGCCAGGTGACTGCTGAAGTAAGCTGAGGTCAGCAGTGCATTATAGAAAGCCCTGTCGGAAAGGTTGAGCATTGAAAATATTTCAGACTTTGTGCAAGACAGTTTAAGCTACTGTTTCATAGAACTGCTATTATTTTATCCATTTCGGCACAATCCAGAACAGTCATGCCTCAAAAGTGCGTTCATAGCGTGGACAATTTCTGCTCTATTTGTGGGGAAGTGACATTTGCCAACCAGAAGAAAAGGATCACTTCTCAAGTGAAGAAGGCTTAGCATCCTTACTTGGGGTGCAAGGTTGGTGACCAGGACAAGCCTTGGGCCCCGCATCTATGCTGTGCTCCATGGACAACACAGCTTTCACAGTGGTTCAGTGGCCAAAGACCATCCATGCCGCTTGCAGTCTCCATGGTGTGGAGAGAGCCAGGCAACCACATAAAAGACCGTTACTTCTGCGTGGTTCCTCCTCTTTCCGGCGGAATAACGAAGCAAGATACTACACCAAGATCCTACAGATTAGGGCCTTTTTAAGTCAGCAACGATCTCACTGTTGACCAGTGTTACCGACGGCTGTGACTTGGCTTGGCAAATTAGTTCTGATCATCTGCAAGCACAATAAAAGACGCAGGACAAGCAGAAAATGTAGCCTGGGCTTTCATAAAGGTCAGCCTTGTTCTGTTCAAGCAGGATGGAAAGGCTCGGCAAGCCCCAGAGCCCTCGCCACCCGACGAGCGCCGGCCGCGACAAGGTGCTCCTGCGCGGTCGCGGGGCCTGCGCCTGTCACTGCTTGGCGCCAGGCCCAGGCGCTGCCGCCGCGGGCAGCAGGGGCCGGAGGCTCGGGGCAAGGGAGACGAGCCCCGCAGCCCGCACGCTCACGCGTGTAGACCTGGGTGCGGGTCGTGACCCTCGAGGACGAGACCCGGAGCAGAGTCAGGCGCGAGGCTCCTGGCGCCTGCGCCGGCTTGCTGGGGGCGTTTGCTCCCAGCCGCTGCTCCCCGGGGCAGGCCGGGCCCAGGCTCAGCCCCCCGGTCTGCGGCCCTGCGGGGTGACGGACAGCCGAGGCGCGGAGCTCTGGGCCGGGGTGGGCACCAGCGGGCAGAGGCCTGCGCCCTAGGCGCGGCCACGCGGACCTTGGCCTGGGGGCAGCGCGGCGTCCAGCGCGTGGCCAGTGCCCCCACCCGCCTTCTCTCCTCACCACCCAAGCCTCGTCCGGGCGGACAGAGGAGATCCGCTGCTCCCGGCGGGCGCTCCCCGCCCCCCGAGGGGCAGAGCCCCATTTCAGCCACTGGATTTCAAAGCATTGCCAAGCTGTGCGGCCCTCGCTAAGCTGCTTCGGGGGGTGAGTGTGTGTGTGTGTGTGTGTGTCTGTGTGTCTGTGTGTCTGTGTGTGCGGTGTGTGTGGTGTAGTGTCTGTGTGTGTGTGTGGTGTGTGTGTGGTGTGTGTGTGTGTGTGTGTGTGTCTGTGTGTTTGTGGTGTGTGGTGTGTGTGTCTGTGTGTGAGTGCGGGCTCCAGGGCAGGCCTTGGACGCTGCGCCGTGCACTCCGGCCGCGTCGCAGGCTGCGCGTCTCGCTGGGAGCAGCCGCAGTGGCAAACGGGCACCGGGGCTCACCGCCAGCCGTTTCCCAGGCAGAGGGGCCTTCGGCCGTATCCGGCGGGGCTGCCAGATATCCGCTGCCGTATCTGCTGGGGCTGCCCAGCGGCCCTCTCCGATCGCTGCCGGCAGAGTGGCCTCACGCCCTCCAGCTGACCGCCGCTGCCTGCGTCCACCTCGCCCGCCGCAGGCCAGCCCAGCGTCTCCAGACAGGTGGACCCTCCACAGTGCAGACCTGCTGCGGCTGGGGCGGCCCCTGAGCACGGACTGGCCATCACAGCGACCCTTGACCCCAGCCCGGAGTTGGCGCCGGGACGGGAGTGGGGCGGCCACGGGCGCCGCAGCGGGGCCGGCGGGCCCGGAACCCGCATTTTCAGGGTTCACCGAGACTGACACTGAGCAGAGAGCGCGCAGCGCGAACCCCGCACGCCCACGCCGTCGCCGAGAACGCGACCCGGATTCAAACCGCTTCGCGCAGGCGGTGCCAGAGCCGAGGCCGGGAACAGCCCCTCGGCGCGCGGCCGCGGTGACCGGCCCCAGGCGCCCCCGAGGAGCCGCGGAAACGCGCACTCACCACGCACACGCGAGGGGACCGTCGGGACGCGCGGCCTTTGGGACGAACCCGCCGGGCGGCCAGGCCCTGGGAGAGTGTGGGAACCCAGCGGCGGTGTGAGCAGGCGTGAGCCCCCAGGCGGGGGCGCGTTGCCCCGGCGCTCGGCGGCTGCACTGGGCGCGAGATCGCCGGCCGAGCCGCCCCAAGCGCCTGCGGCGAGGGTGCCCGCCGGGTCTTCCGCAGGAGGGCGGCCGCGAGGCCGGGCCTGGGTTCTCGCCTCTGGGGCCCGGAGGGATGAAGGAGCAGCAGACGCGAGCTGGGTGGGAAGAGCAGGGGCGGGCGGGGGGCGGGCGGGGAGCGGGTTCTGACCCCCGCGTCCGACCAGCCCGGGGGGCAGGAGCTCTCGCGCGTTCCTGCAGCTGCATGAGCCGGGCGCCCCGGGAGGGAGGGCTGCGCCGCGCCCGTTCCCCGCCAGCGGCGCCCCCAGAGCCTCCCCGCGAGGCTGGAGCCAGCACACACTCACACCGCCCGCAGTGGGTGTCCCCTCGGCCTCCCACGCTCCGCCCAGAGGCTAAATCCCGCAGCCCTGGGGCCCTTCCCCCAGAGGTAACCAAACCAGCCCTAAACTCATCAAATAATACTAAATAATGAAAACATCACATCGACTCTTAAAACATGCTTGTGGTGCAGTATTATAAAGTCTCTTGGGTCTTTCTTCAAAAACACATTATAAAAATCCCGGAATTTAAAATAAAGTTGCATTTAAATTAAAAAAGAAATCTCAAACTCTCGGTGGGCTCATTCACAAGTCTCCTCCCGAGAGGGCTGCTGTGAGCGAGGGGGTTTTATCCGACATTGGGGTCCCCGCTGCTATGCTGATGCGCTGAAGGTCATTTTAAGGTGAAATGCCTGCTCATTTATGAACTTGGGTCCGAACAATTTCCAGCTTATGTCCTTTCCTCTGCATCGCTTTTCAGATGCTTAGTTGGATCTACCCGCACACGCCTTAACCCCCAACCTTGCCCCCCACCAGGCCCCGCACGCCGAGGTGTGTCTGAGCCTGGCAGAGACAGTCACGTTTTGTGAATCAGAATGAATTTCGGCAGACGAAATTCCACGACACTCGGACTGCTGTCTGACCTGAAGACAGATGACGTGGTATGAGGTGGGTCACGCTCTGTGGTTTCAGACGCCAGGGGACAGACAAACACACAAGCTCTGGTGTATCACCGCGCTTTGGCTCTTTTGTCTAAGTCTGATAGTTTGTTGTTGAGTGATTCTCGGTCTGAGATCCAGGAAGGGACATGCACCCCAGGATTGGGGGGTGAGCCTTCTAGCCAGGCACACGGCCCCAGCCGTCCAAAAGCCCCCCAGGCCTGCTTGTCTGGCCTCAGCCATCGTTTTCCTTTCATTCCTCAAAGGGGTTTGCTTTTACTTTATTGTTTTGGGTTCCTTATTTTCACTAACAGCCTATAACTGAAGTCCCCCATTACCTTGGAAATACTAAGCGCAGGTAGATCTAAAGCTGGCAGGCCTGAACCCGAAGTTCGTGGTAAACCTAAGTCGAGTTCCAAGATGAGTCAGCATCCGAAAGCAAATAAAACATTAAAGACAGTTATTTTAAATTTCAGCTGACACATATTTAAGAACAGATTTTGAAATATCAGTATTAAAGATCATTTTGGAATTCATTATCACCCTCCGTAAGAGAACAGTTGTTAAGGCGCCCATAAATAGGGAGTGATACGCTAAATAATAAGACATTTCTAGCCCGTGACAACACCCTAAATCCAGATGTTTGTCTGGAAACTTAGTCTCTCGCCGCCCCCACCAAACCCTTTCTCACCGCGGGCGCTGCGTCGGGGTCCAGCCGGGGCCCAGGGGCCAGCGCCCACCCGCTGCCCGTGGGCGGCCCCCAGCCGTGAGACCGCGGCGCCCCGCCTTTCCTTCCGGCGTCCAGATTGACAGACGCTTCTCTGCGCCGGGGCCGCAAGGCCTTCGAGCCTCAGCCACACCACTTTCCCTCCACGCCGATGAAAACTGTATTTTTTTAAGGCCTGAAATGCATTTCCCCAGCCAAACCTGCAGTTCCCCGGAATGAGTTTCTGGCAGCTGACCTCACTTCGCCGAGTAATCCAGCAAAGCAGCGCAGACGGATGGGACATCACCATCGGGATGAAGTGTCACGCCCAGGAGCCTGGCCCAGGGACACAGCACGGGCCGGCCCGGGAGAGACTCGCCTTCCGCGGCGCGCGAAGGACAGTGTGCGCGGCAGGCCCAGCGTGGCCACTGCCCCTGGGGACAGAACCAGCCCAGGCCTCCGGGGCCCAAAACACACATCCGAGAGGAAGCGGAGTCGGCTCAGAGGGGCCGGCGCCCTGCGCTGCGGGAAGCGGAGCCAGCTGCTGGTTTCCACTCTCTCAAACCTCCCGAGAGGAGACACACTGCACCGCAGCCGGCGTCTCCACACCCCTTTCTACTCGGGTCAGCCCCTCAGGCCCCGGCTCCCCCTTGGGGGGACACGGCTGGCCGCTCCCACATTGGAGAGGACGCGCAGGCTGCGGTCTCGGGGCCTCCCTGCCCCGGATGAAGGGGCGAGGGCAGCGAGCGGAAGGGGCGAGGGGCGTGCTGGACCCTGCTGGGGCCTGGGGGCAGCCTCCGCGGCTCATCAGCAAGTCGCTTCTTTCACTTTCTCCTTCTCAGACTGCACAGCGGGGGGCCGGGCTCCCCGTCCCACGCGCGTCGTGGCTGAGGCCCCTCTGCTCCTGCCTGGCCCCGGAGCTGACCTCTGCGGGGTCATGGCTCACGGTTCTTGTGCCCCGCCGGGGTCTCAGGGTCCCCAGAGCCACCCGGGCGCGAGGGGCGCAGCCCGTGCACTCACCGCAGACCCGCGGGCCCAGCGCCCACTGCCCCTGGGACCAGGAGCCGGGTCGCGACCCAGGACACGCAGCCGGCCGGAGCCGCCAAGACGCCAGGACCCCATGGCCGGCCCCATGCCCGGCGGGGCGTCCAGTCTGGAGCACTGCCCAGCTCGGGGCTGTGGGAGAGGGAGAGCCTGTCCTGCTGCCCGGCTGTCCTGCCCGAGCCTGACAGGCCCAAACGCTTCTGCGCCCGGCGCCCACATCTAAGTCTCGGGCCCAGCCCCGGCAGAGGCCGGCAGGACGCCGCGTCCCCTGCCCTGCCGCGTCCTGGTCACCGAGCAGCTCCTGGTCAGGTGCCGCGGCCCGCCCGCTGGAAGGCGGGAGGTGTTCTGGGGTGTCTCCAGCTGCACCCCTGGGCTTCTGCGGGGCACCCTGAGCTGTGGCACGTGGGTCAGGCCCGTGCGGGGCGGCACAGCCCCGTGGGACCCCGAAGTTAAGGACCACAGATGGGGGCAAAACCAGCACCGGGCAGAGGAAGTGCTGCTCACGCGGGGGGCAGGGGACCCCGCGGCCCGAGGAGGGGAGCCGCAGACCGCCAGGCGGGGGCAGCCCGGGACCGCGGCAGAAACAGCAGCCACAGCCGGATCTCGGGGTTCTCCGCCGGCCACGCGTCCTGCAGAGCGGCCCTGCACCGCCGGGTTGCAGAGACAAGCGAGTTTAACGGAGCTGTCCAGCGGCCACTCCGCAGGGGTCAGCGCGGGCCCGGGCGGGGGGCCTCGCACCCCAGCTGGCGGCACCGGGAGGGCAGGGGGGCGGCGCAGCTGCGGCGGGTTGTCCCAGAGGCGCGGCCCGGAGCAGGGCCGACGCGCACGGCGTTTTCAGAAGTTTGCTGTTAGGAGAAGATTCCGAGAGAAAAACCACCCACAGAGTGGCGCGGACGCCGCTCCGGGAAGGACTCGCCAGGGACGTGCGACCGGCGCCCCCTGCCGGCCGCGTGCGGGATCGCCGGGCTGCCTGGGCCGCAGGCTGCGGTCGCTCAGCTCCCCAGAGGACTGGCGAGGTCGTGCGGGCAGGGCGGGGTCCTGGGGCGCTGCAGCCCTTAGCAAACGGACTGCACCGTTGCTGCGTGGTCACTCCTGCTAGCCGCCCCCCGGATGAGACCAAGATTCGTCACCGTGGTCAGGGAGGGGAGCTCAGCCCATCTCTCCCTGGGGGCCAGCAGGGACCTTAAACAGGATGGAAACTTTCACACCCAGAGCCGCGGATCGCCCCCGACGTGCTCCGGGAGCTGCGGGCACCGCAGGCCACTCTTAATTTAAGTCCCGCTTCTAAAATCCAGATTTGAAGGGGTGGTCAAGAACTGCCACTTGCCGGTGGCTCTTCCTGGAGGGCAGACACTGGGCGGCGCCGGCAGCTGCGGGGCTCAGGCGGGCACGCGTGTCTGCCCCCGCGGCAGCCTGGAGGTGCGGGAGGGAGACCCCATAGGCAGGGGAGGGCGCGCAGGCCCCCCGAGAACCAGCGGAGGATTTCCAGCTCCCTGGAGCGGGACCCTGTCCTCTGGCCATCTGCATCACTGTGTCCACGTGACTCCGGCAAACGGGCCCCGGGGGACAGGCGCCAGCCTCCAGGTGGGGCCCCAGCTGAGCCAGCCCCCCCAGCCCGATCCCCTCGGTGCACTGGTACCCCTGGTTCCAGGACAGAGACCTGGACCCCGAACGAGGGCCCCGTCTCATCCCTGGGGCTGGTGTCCGCTCCGCCCGGGCTGCTCCGGCAGCCGCAGAGCCTGGGCCTTCCCGCAGCCCTCGGGGTGGAGGCAGCTCTCTGGGCTCCTAAGCCCAGCCCAGGCCCCGGCAGCAGGTCCCAGCCACCGGGCACAGCCCCCTCCCGCGCCATCCCCCTGGTAACCGCGGGGGGCTCGCATTCAGACCAGGGGACCCCCAGGACTTTCCCTGGCCCCACACGCCTGCTGGTCTGACAGGGGATGTCGGGGACACTAACTGGACAGGACGGGAAGGGCTCCCCTCGCCACGGAAAGCCGGGGCCCAGCGAGGACGCCGGCCTCCGCCAAATGCCCTGCCCTCCGCGCTGAGCTCTCCGGGGGCGGGGGCGGGGGGCCCCTCGTCTGGGCCCCGAGACAGACGCCTCAGGCCCGTCTGGGCTGGCGAAGTGACGCGGGGAAACCTGCTCCCGCAGCACACGTGGCGGCAGATCCCAAATACCCACATCAACCTCATTACCAAAAAGCAGGGAAAATATTAATATCCTGGGCATATGCAGGAATTTCAATTATCTCTTGCAATATGTTATGCTTTTGCATGTTACAAAACATTGTTATTTTTAATCCTTAGATCGTGATTCATCTCGAGAAACTTTGCTTAATTTCTGCGGACTTTTCAAAGTCTCCTTTGGCAGGGCGCACTGTCCCGAGCAGCTACACGCAGGCGTGGGTGGCGCAGCGGAGAGGGCTCGGCTGTCTGGGAAGCAGGTGGGCGCTGGTGCGCCGGCCAGGGGCTGTGAGGACGTGGGGAGGGGAGGGAAAGGGCTCGTCTCCCTCTCAGCCCTGGGGTCGGCTGATCGGGGTGCAGGAGAACAGCAGGGCCCCGGGAGCCGCTCAGGCCGGGTCTGCACGGCCCCAACCCTGACCCGGCCACCGTCAGGGAGCTCAGACCTCAAAACAACTGAGCGGTCACTTCCCCTGCCGACAGCAGGCGACGCCCTAAATTTCAGGGAAGCCTGAGGAGCCGCAGGCCGGGCAGACTGGCCCCTCTGCCCCCTGCGCCCCGACAAGCCCGGGGCTGCCTTGCATTTCACCCAGAATGTGTCCCCCGGATGGGAAAACCCACAGGGAGAGCGCCCCACGACCACTCCCCGAATGTGGAAGGAACCGGCTGGCCCCACAGCAGCTCGACCCTCCTTAGCTTTGCTTGGGGGGCAGCGTTTTGGGGCGTTTAGGGCACCCGGCGCATGCCCCAAAGCGGGGACCCAGCTTCCCGCGCAGGAGCGCCTCTGACTGGACAGCGAGCGGCCCGTGGGGCGGGGCTGCTGCGCTCGCTCTGGGGGCCGTGGGGCTGCCCCGCCCCCACGCCAGACTCCACACCGCAGCCTGCAAAGCCGGGGGTGGGGGCCCATTGCCTTGAAGGGGCAAAGAGACAGCGTCAGAGGGGCGCGGGGGGCCGGCCCAGGCGCGGCAGTGTCCACGCCGCCCCTGCGGCTCGGCCGACCGGACTGCATGGCCGCGCGGGGCACAGCAGGACGGCCCGGGCCTGTGCGGTGCAGACCGCGTGGCCGCGGCGCAGAGGCGGCTGTCTCGGGAGCGCATGGCCCCGAATCCTCACTGCGGGGCGCAGAGGCGGAGCCGCCGTGGTCCCGCGCCTTCCCCTCCCAGACCGCGGGACGCTGAGGCACGAGGCTGCCTGAAGAAGGTTCTGGTCCTATAAGCTCAGCTTGGGGGTGCCACACTTTCGGGGGAAGGGGTTCAGTTACGAGCTTGCTCACCAGGGCAGTGTGGGCTGTGGCGACGGCCAGTGGGAGACGGGTGAGGGCAGGCGGCGCCAGTGTCCGAAGATGGACAGAGCAGCGGTACCCGCCGGGCCTGACCGCCGCGAGGCTGACGAAACTGGGTTCAGAGACTCGCCTGGAGCACCGGCCCCTGCGGGGTGAGCCCGCGCGGCCCTCGGCGCGGAAACGCGGACTCCGCAGCGGCCTCGGAGGGTCAGGCCCGCGGAGCGGCAGGCGCTGGCGGCGTGCGGGGTGCGGACACCTGAGCCAGCCGGAGTGTTGCCAGGACCCGCGTCCAAGCGCCAGCGCCTCAGAGGGAGTCCGCACGGCCGCAACGCGCGCCCCCAGGAGCTTCCTCTCAGCAGAACTCGCGTCAGCGGACACGGTGGCCCCGGGCTGGCACCACAGCGCGGGCGGGCCGGGCGCGGGGAAGCGGCGGGAGACCCCGTTTTTCTGACTGGCGACGGGCCTTTCCCACAGCTACAGCTGGAGCCAGACCCCGCGAACCTCTCAGTCCGCGGCAGGCGAGGCCACGCGTTCGGGCCAGCAGCAGGGGCGTCCGGCAGACTCCCCGAGACAGAGCAGCGCGCGGCCGCGAAGTCAGCGCCAGAAAGCACATTTCGGAGCAACAGTGGACCTGCCCGTCCCGCCAGGCCGCAGGGTCTGCAGGGGCCGCGGAGGGACCCAGGCACGGGCTTGGAGACAGGCGAGGCCTGCAGCGCCCCCTCCGGGCGGGCACGGAAGCGCCGCGGCAGCCCCCACCCCGCGCCCGGGACCGGCTGTGGCCCCGCCCCCGCTGGTCAGCTCACACGTGCAGGCTTGCTGGCCACCGAGTGTCCCCGCAGACATCGAACTGCGCCGGGAGCTCGGCCGCGTCGGAAGCCCAAGATGGCCGAGCCACGTCTCAGCGGCGCGGCCACGGCCGGGCGCTCCCCGCTGTGTCCAGCCGCCCCCGCCTGCCCCTCCGGCCTCGCCAAGGCGCCCTCGTGGTGCTGCGCCCAAAGCCGGAGCTCCAGGTCCCACCTGGCCCGCGGGCTGTGGGTGAGGGTCTGGGCCAGGCGGGGGTGGGGGGGCCCACCGCAGCGCGGAGGGGTCGGCACGGGGCCGCAGTCCAGGGGCCGCCGGGTAGGAGCCGGGCGCAAAACGCAGAGGGCGAGAAACAAAGTAGCCGGTGTCTCCCGAACATCTGTTTGTTGCAGATAAAACGTCCTTATCAATATTTGTCTTATCAGTCCTGGGGACTGGAGGCAGAGAAACGAGCAGCAGCCTCGTAGGCGGGTCCTGGTGATTATGGAAACGAAGGGATCGGCAGGGTTAAGGAGACAGGAGCTGCAGGAAGTGGCGGGTTCCAGGTGCCAGGGGGACGCGCTCAGGGAGGGCAGCGGGGGCGGACGCCCAGCGCGGCCTGCAGCGGGCGGAGGTCGGCGAGGTGGGGGAGCGTCAGGGGCCGGCCTGGGGCGGGGCCCGGGCACGGAGTTGGCGCCTGAGCTGGCGCGAGCACCAAGCAAGCCGCTGCCCTCTGAGCTGGCGTCGGGAAACGCGCGGACACGGGCGCCTCTCTCCGGGGCGCCCCAG
The DNA here is from genome assembly GCA_004024925.1 of Scalopus aquaticus. Classification (NCBI taxonomy): domain Eukaryota; kingdom Metazoa; phylum Chordata; class Mammalia; order Eulipotyphla; family Talpidae; genus Scalopus; species Scalopus aquaticus. Next base: position 58,762 of record PVIJ01008792.1, read on the forward strand.
GACGGCTGAGGGGCGCGTCAGGCGGAACACACTGCCCGAACCCTGGACCCCGGAGCCCCAGCCCCGGGCGCTGGTTTCCAAAGGTGTCCAGTCGCCCGCTGAGTCGGAGCCGGCCGCGGCGGGAAGGCGAAGAGCAGGCCCGTGGGGCGCGGCTGGCCGCGGAGTCCACTCCCTGCCCAGGCCCGCAGAGCCCGCGGGAGGCAGCGGCCAGGCCCAGCGCCTGGGACTCCCTCGCCCTGATCAGCTGTTCCGTTCGCTGCCGCGAAAGACCCGACGCACAGGGAACTGGGCGACTCTTCCCAGACCAGCGCGTCCCACCTTGGAGACAAAACCCACCTGTCGGCTCGGGCGTCGGTCCCGCGGCGCCCGGGTCCTTGTGCGCAGCAGGGGCGGCGCCCTGCCCGGGAGCGGCCGCCTCTTCCGCGGCTTCGCCTGTGGCTCGCCGGCTCGTCTGGGGGAAGCAGCAGCACCTGCGGGGCCTTCAACGTGCCGGGCGGCCCCACCCGCCTCCCCAGGCGCTGCTGCGGCTGCCCGGGCCGGGCCGGCGGGCCCTGGGCTCAGCCCTGGACGCGCCTCCGAAGCTCAGCTGGACCCTGAAATGCAGGCTGCCGGCGCACGGACAGCCCGCGGGCCCCGGCCTCTCTCGGGAAGAGCTTGGCTCAGAGGCCCCTCAGGCTCCGCCGCGATCATCGCGAAGCGGGCGGCCCCTGCTGAGCCCCAGGCCCTCTGAGACTGGCCGGCCTCGCCTGGGACGCCCCGGCCCGCGCGGCACCGCCCAGCGTGTCCAGTCTCCGCGGCCCGCGCTGGGGGCGGGCTGGGGCGCGCGTGCCGGTCAGAACTTTCATCCCTCAGCTGGGCGCTCGTGGAGAGAAGCCCAGACGTGCACGAGCCGCAGCCTTCGCAGCCCGATTCTGTCCGCTTTGTCAGAGAGGAAAAGTTAACCGAAAGCTCCGTTTTTTCGTATTCTAAGTATTAGAAGATAAGCCTGTAGGACTTTGTTAGCGTTTGGAAAATACTGATCCCCTCAAAATTAGAAAGATTTAAATAATTCACAAAACTCGGATTCATTGAAGTTCATAATGATTATACCAAGGTCACCACCGGGAAGTGGGGAGGAGCCGAGTCCCGGGAAACGCGCGGTCCGGCTCGGGCCGGCTCGGCTCCGCCACACCCCCACCTGGCGGCCGCGCCTGCGCACTGCGCCTGGCCACGGAGACGCCGGGAGCGGGGCGCACCAGGCTCTGGCCCGCAGCCCCAGGGGGGCGCGGCGCTGGCGGGAGCCGGGACTGGCGCGGGGAGGGGGCAGCTGGAACCCCCTGGGCGGGACGTCGGGTGCTGAGTTTTGTAAGAGAAACAGCCTCAGACAACACAGAGGGCACGTCGGCAGGGGCCAACCCAGCAGCCCCAGGCCCGCTGCAAACTCCCGGCAAACGCCCTGAAGAGGCCGTGCAGGGGCAGAGAGGCCTGAAGTGGCCGTGCAGGGGCAGCGAGAGGCCTCGGCCGAGGTCGCAGGAGAGCAGGCGCCAAGGGCCCCGGGCCCAGCGACTGGACTCAGGCCCGCTGGGACCTGCGCGAGCAAACCAGTCAACGTAATGGTCGCCGGCGACGCTCCCCGCAGAGCCAGTGGACGCGCCCACGGAGACGGCGGGCGCCTCACGAGACACGCCCGTGCTCTTCGGGTCTGACGGGGAGACACAGATACCCACGCAGACACGCCGGGGCCGTCCGGCAGGACCCCGCAGTTGCCCAGAGTGGGCCGAGGCGCTCGGCCCGTCCACTGTGTCCGAGGCTCTGGTGGCCGCCTCTTCGCGGCCCCGTGCCGACCGCACAGTGGGGCTGCCTCGTGCTGTGGGGACACGCCGCCGCTGCACCCACAGCTCAGTCCACAGTCGCGCCAGCCCGCGACGCCCGCCCGAGCCGCTGGACACCATGGGTCAGCGGCCTCGGTGCCGCCCGGCGCCCACCCTAGCGTGGGGTTGGACAGAGGAGACGTCACAGATGCTGACACTGCAGGACCCCCCTCGTCGAGGTCACGCCAGACAGACACGCTGCCTCCTGGACACCGTCTTAGTGGACAGTCCCGGGAGGGGGGTGGACACGGACGCTCCGATTCTTCTCTGGACAGTAAAGGGCACAGACACTCTTGCGGGCCCGAGAAGTCACTTTATTTGACAGGTTCAAGTTCATGTATAATGAAAATATTTTAAACCATACATATTCATAAGCATAATACAAACACCACCTACAGTACGAACACATTTTAATAGAGGTCTGCTACGAATACTAATCTAAGCCAAAAAAATAAGGAATCAGGCAAACCTTGCTACCACCTTCATCTCTTTCCACGACATAACCGGACAACTTGAGACCACGAAGAAGCTGCTGCTCCATCCTACAAGTGCTGAGGGACCCTCCCACCGCCCCCTTGCTAACCTTAGAATTGCTACAAGGACTATATCCTAATGGCGTGTAAACATACTGGGGTTTCAATTGGCAATTATGTTTTAAATGCTTAGAAAAACACACCAACCTTTCTCATTAGTGTTCTCTCTTTAGTGCGTCTCTTCCATGAATATAAAATAGGGAAAAATATCATTTGAGAATTCAGCATAATTTCATTGTGCTTTATATTTTTATAAACATGGGTACATCTAAAATATCAGATGCCTTTATACCAATAGAATAAATCCACCAAAGTCACATTTTCTTATAAACACGCATGCAAAACCAGTGAAAAACGTGAGTATAGCAAAGACCCTGCTTAGTTTGCTTCTGATGCACAATTTTCGAGGCTCTCTGCACAGTAGGTTGGTTTCCTGGAGGTTCGCTTTTCTATAAAAATATATTTATCCGCTCACAGGACTAAGTGGAGTTGGTGTGCGGGGGGACTTTTGGATCCATCCTTCCGTTACAGATTTGTTTACGGAGTGAAAAGGCATCTTAGCTTTGATCGTTTTCATACTTTTCTTCATAAAAAAGAACACCCTGTGACGAGGGGTAAGGTAAGGAGCCGGCATCAGCACTGGGGGCGAGGGGGCGAGCAGGGGCCACGGGACAGCTAAGGGCTATGTACAGGCCAGCGGCGCGCCGGCCGGCGGGGGTGGACCCTGCCCGCGCTCAGCCACGCACGCGGACGCTGGGGCGGCGGGTCCCGCACCCGCGCCTCCCAGCCGAGCCCCGGGAAGGGAGGCCTGGAAGGGCGCGGGGCGGCCTGCCCCGGCGCCTCTGGCCTCCCTGCCCTCGACACGCGGGCGCGGAGGCCGGCACAGCCGCCGGGCGGAGGCGGAGAAGGGCACTGGAGCCATCGGAGGCCGGAACGGGAGCCAGTAGCTGCTCCCGGATGACTCAGGACGCGGAGGCTGAGACCGCGCGGGGCTCGGCGAGGCCTGGGGGGCTGACCCGGGGCGCCCGTCGGGGGCGCTGGGAGAGCCGCGCGGCAGGCCCCCACTGCCGGGCGCCCACCACGCCGGGGGAGCGAGCGCATGGCCGCGGGACCGTCCGCGCCTCAGCGTCGGGTGGGTCAAAAGCGCCCCGCCGAGTCTTTACCGACGCGCCTGCGCCGTCCACCCTCATGCTCCTCTGGAACGTTCTCGTGGGCAGTTCTAGGACGCGCGGCCGCGCGCCAGGAAATGCAGCGGAAGCGTCGCGACGCCAGCGGCAGACTCGACCAGCCCAGGCCGAGGGTGCGCCGGGCCTGGCGGACGCGCGGGTTCCCGTCCGCGGGGGGCAGCGCCCAGCGTCTTGGACACGCAGGACAGCGGCTCCCTCGGCGTTTGTGCGTTTTATTTGAGGCGGTTGAAAAAGCAACGTGAGGACAAAACCCAAACGCTGCGCCAGAGCCTCCGAGGCGAGGCCGCGGTGGGGCCGACCGCGGCTCGGCTGAGCGGAAGCGGCGCCTTCGGGTCCGCCGCACACGGGGCGCCCCCCGCCGAGCGAGGCAGGTGGGCCCGAGGCTTGGGGGGACCCGCGCCGCCGCACTGCCCCTCTCCTGCCGCCTTGGTGATTCAGTTTTACAGATTCAGGGTGAAAATCTGGGAAAGTTCGAATTCCGCTTCAACGCCCGTCTCTGGGCGGGTGGTGGCTGGCAAACAGGAGCGGCCGGCCCACCTCAGACGCCGGAACCCCCAGCGACAAGGCCGCCTGGCGGCGAGCTCGAGTCCTCACCGCCGGTGCGCGCAGGGCGGGCCGCGGCGGCCTCGGCCCCAGGCCGCGGAGGGCGACGCCCTAAGAGCGGCTGCAGAGCGCGCTGCCAGCGCCCCGGGGCCGAGGGCTGGGCTGGGGCCGGGCCTCCTCGCGCCCGTCCCGCCGCCCGCAGACCGCCCGCCCTCGGCCTGCTCACGCCCGCAGGGGGAAGGTGGCCGTGGAGCTGCCCGTGCTGCCCACCGAGCCCTTCTCCTTGGCGCCGGCGTAGGCCCCGATGAAGGAGCCGTCCTCGCCGAAGAGCCCGGGGCCGCCCTCGCCGAAGTCCTCCAGGCTGTCGGCGCTGGGCGCGGCCTGCAGGTCCCGGCGCAGGGAGCAGGCGCTGCCCCGCAGGGGCTTCTCGTCGCTGTCGCTGGAAAGCACACAGGGGCTGCACCAGGGCGGCCCCGCTCCCCACGTGCCCTGAGGCCCAGGGGTGCACCGGGGCCCCAGCTCCACCCGTCTGCAGCTGCCCAGGCCTCCTGGGAGCGGTGAGGGCAGGGCCGGAAGGCTCGTGGTCGGGCTGGAGCCGGCCTTTCCGGCCAGCGGCCAGCGGGCAGAGAACGCAAGAGGCAGTCCCCGCGGGAAGTGGAAATCGCTACCCGGGGAGGCCCCATGTCCGGAGGCCACGAGCAGCCGTGCCGGCCTGGAGCTGGAGGCTGTGGGGAGGCCGAGCGTGTCCGGAGGCGACGCCCTCCAGAAGCCCCCGGCAGAGACAGCGGCTCCCCGACTGTGACTGGTCAAAGCCAGACACGGGCAGCGGCTCCGCCCTGCACCGCGGCGTCTCCAGGGCAGGACCCTGCGCCGTGGCCGGGCACACAGTAGGTGCACAGCCTGCTGGCGGCTGGAGGTGGAGCCCAGCCCGGCCCATAAACCCAGGTGCAGAGCGGCTCAGGCTGCCCGGGCCCAGGGCGGAGACCCGCCGCGGAGGCCAGGCCGCCTGCCGGGGACGCCTGCCGGGGACGTCCGGGCCGTCCGGGGACCGCTGCGTCCGCGGGGGAGGGAGGCGTTACCTGTAGTCGCCGAACGTCTCGTCCTTCGCCGACTGCACTTCGGGGTCAGGGTGCAGATCCTCCTTTTCCTTCACTGAGAGAGAGAGGGCTCAGCGCGGTCTGCGGGGGCGGCCGGCCCGGCCAGCGCCCCACGGGGGGGCCACCGCTCACCCGAGTACTTGCCGCCCCGGCTCCTCTTGACGAAGCAGACGGTCAGCAGCGTGAGCGTGAGCAGGGCCACGGCGCACATGAGCCCGATGAACCAGCCCTGCGCGGCGATGTCCCCGTACAGGCCGCCGTGCTCTGCGGGCAGACGGGCGGTGGGCGCGGCCGCGGGGCTCGGGCCGCACACGGGCAGCGCGAGGCGCGTGGCACATGCAGGGGCCTTCCCGGCTCGAGGCGCCGAGCGGAGGCCGAGCGTGCGGGGCGGGGCCGGGGCGCCGCCTGCTCTCTGGCCCGGTGACCGACAGGCGTTAGCAGCGAGCAGGAGACGGGTTAGGCAGCAGCGGAGCGGGGGCGGGGGCTTGGGGCTGTGGGGCGCTGGGCATGCCCCCCAAACTAACAGAACGTGCGCTCGGTCCTCGTCATTCGTGCAGGCCCGGGCCGGCCGCCTAGGGCTGCCCGAAGCCGCCCATGTCTCACCTCTCCCTCGCGTCTCAATCACATCTTCAAAAATGCTATTGTTAGCCACCCAGGCCTTAGTCACTAGGCGGACTATGCGCTCAGCTCCCGGCTCAAATACCTCTACTGGGCGGCTCTTTTGAGTAAGATTTACTCCTTCTGACAGCTCCCCGACACTCTGACCTAAGAGACGGACAGTTAACCGCGGGCAGTGCAGCTGGGCAGAGCAGGCCGAGGCGGCAGCCACGCGCTGGGGGCGAGGCTCCGGGACAGCCCGAAACCACGCGGGAGCGGAGGCCATCACCACGGGGCTTCAGCGAGGCCGCGGAAGGACGCGGCCCCATCCCTGAGGACCAGGGGCTGTGAGCCAGCGGCTCTCCCCCAAGGTGCCCGCGCGGCCAGAGCCGACCCAGACGGCCAGTCCACCCGGCCGCTGCGTGCTGCCCGGGCCACTGCGGTCCAGCACACGGGCCTTATTCTTGGCTTGGACGTCTCCACGAATGCGGAAGAGATGACGCCATGACGCGGCCACTGGCTCGATACTTGGAATTCGGGGACTTGAGCTGCGCCCGGCGCAGATGAGAGGGCGCGTGCGTGAGACCACGCGTGCGCGTCTCGCAGAGGAGTCACAGATGCTCCCGAGTCTCAGAGCCCAAGCAGCAAATAAAAACGAGCGCGTGTAATTAAACACGCAGGAACTTGCTGACCGTGAGGCGGGAGACCCGGACCACTCCCGTGGGGCTGCGGCCGCACCAAGAACCCGCTCGAGGCGGTGACAGCGAGCTGGGAAGGGCCGCGGCTCACACAGGAAATGGAATCGCGTCCTCGTGGAGCACACGGGGCGCGAGACTCTCGCTTGAGCGGGAACACGCCCGCAGGGCCGCAGAGCGCAGGGCTTGGCTCTGTGCAGCCAAGCGGGGCCGGACGCCGAGCACCGGCAGGAGAGCGAGGGCCCGGCGGGCTGGACTTGAAGCGGCGGAGTGTTAGTCGCACGCCAAGTAGCGAAGCTTTCGAAGGACAGAGCGAAGGGGGGGTTTCGTTCAAGCCAGTGGCGACGCAGGCGGGTCAGCCGGGCGCCGGCCCCCAGCCAGCCCCGGCCGCGGGCCGGCCTCAGCCGCGCGGTCTGGGCCCACGATCGAGTCACGGCCCCCGGGGTCCGTGCGGAAGCCGGGTCTCCTCGGCGGAGGGGCTGCTCCCTTTCGAGGCCGTGCCGACCCAGTGGGCAGGGAGACTCCAGCCGCCTCCTGGAAATGTGGCAGAAGGGGCCGCAGAGGCCGGTGCGGCCAGGGCGAGGGGCAGAGGCTGGACACTGAACCAGGTCCCGGGGGGCTGGCCTCCACCCCCACGACAGAGGCCCGTCCGGGACCAGGGCTGTTGGGGCCAGGTGCCGGCGAGTCGGGGCGCGGGGGGAGGGCTTGGACCTTAGGGCGGCAGGCGCAGTGCCCCCAAAGACAAGTGCTTCTCTGCACGAACCCGAGCACAGCCGGCCTCTGGAAGGCTCTGGGCCTGCATGACGCGAGCCCCGAGCGCGTGGCCAGGCGGCGGCTCCGCCTGGCGTGGTCCCTGCGCCGCCGCGGGCAGCCCCGCGCGTGCCCGGTACTCACTGCCGTCCCCCAGCGTGGCGCCCTCCTCCGAGACGGGCTTCCCGCAGCCCCGGGCGGTGCAGGCCCGCAGGTAGAACTTGTACTTGGTGGTGGCGCTGAGCTGGGCCAGCCGCCAGCTGGCCGGGGCGGGGGCCGGGATGCGCACGTCACTCAGCTCCCCGACGTCGTGGGTGCCGTTGACTGGGGACGAAGGCCACAGCCTCGGTCAGCGCCCGGGCGCTGGGCGCTGGGGGGCAGGCCCTGGACCAGGGCGGGGCGCCTGAGCCGGGACCCAGGCCCGGCACCCCCACCCCCGCCCCGGCGCCCCACCCGCCCCGGCTCACTGGTCTGGTACTGCAGCAGGTAGCCCGTCAGGTTCCCGTTGGGGCTCCTCGGCGGCCCCCAGGACAGGGTGGCTGCGTCCCTGTCCACGTTGACGACCTTGAGGAAAGTCGGCGGCTCGGGCACTAGGAGACACGGACAGCACGACCCAGGCGCTGAGTCTCAGGAAGCCGGGGGTCAGCGCCCACTGACCAGACACCACCCACTGCCCACGGGGGTCCCAGCAGCTGTCGGGGCTCCCGGCAGGGGGGGTCCCGGTGGGGAGCGGTCCCAGCCCTGGGGGTCCCAGCGGGGGGGATCCAAGAAGCTGTCGGGGGTCCCAGTGGCAGGGGTCCCAGCAGCTGTCGGGGGTCCCGGCAGGGAGGGGTCCCAGCCCTGGGGGTCCCGGTGGGGGCGGTCCCAGCCCTGGGGGTCCCAGTGGGGGAGGTCCCAGCCCTGGGGGTCCCGGCGGGGGTGGTCCCAGCAGCTGTCGGGGATCCCGGCAGGGAGGGGTCCCAGCCCTGGGGGTCCCGGTGGGGGCGGTCCCAGCCCTGGGGGTCCCAGTGGGGGAGGTCCCAGCCCTGGGGATCCCGGCGGGGGGGTCCCAGCAGCTGTTGGGGGTCCCAGCAGGGAGGGGCAGGGGTCCCATCCCTGGGGATCCCGGCGGGGGGGCCCCAGCAGCTGTTGGGGGTCCCGGCAGGGAGGGGTCCCAGCGGAGGGGGTCGCGGCGGGGGGATCCCAGCCCTGGGGTCCCGGCGGGGGGGCCCCAGCAGCTGTCGGGGTCCGGTGGGGAGGGGCGGCCCCCGCCCGGCTCTGCGGCGCTCACCTCCCTCGGGCGTCTGGAAGGCGAAGGGCTCGCTCTCGGGGCCGGGGCCTTTGGAGTTGAAGGCCCGCACGGTCAGCCGGAACTCGCTGAAGGGCGGCAGCGCGGGCACGACCCCCGAGCTCCGCGGCCCCGGGAAGCGCAGCGTGCTGACCTCCTTGGGCGGGGCCCGGCCGTCCAGCAGGCTCCTCGTCCTCCACCAGCTCACCTGCGGAGAGAGCGGTCGCTCTGGCTGCCGCCCCGGCTGCTCCGGGCTTCCGCCGGCGGGAGCCGCGCAGCCGCGGGGGCTGGAGCAGACCTGGTATCCCCGCAGCCGTCCGTGGACGCGGTCCTGGGGGACCGCTGACCAGGTCACTCTGACGAGGCTGCCGTTGACGACCTCCACACCCTGGACCGCGGGCGCCGCGTCGGGGTCTGTGCGAGAAACAGTGGTCAGCGCCAGGGGGGCCGCCCAGGCGGCCGGCTGGCCTGGGGAGCGGCATCCAGGCTAGGTCCTCGGGGCGGCGGCAGGAAACCACCCGGCAGAGACAGAGAAACCCTGGCCAGACGCCTGGGGAGGGGCTCGGGGGACGCCGGGGGACGCCGGGGGACGCCGGGGCCGTGCTTGGGCAGACGCGGCCCCGCCCCGAGCCGAGGTGGCCAGCGCATCCTCTGTGCCCACAGGGGCTTGAGGGGCCACTCACAGTCCTCTCCTGAGTACAGCGTCACAGAGGGCGGCACCGGGCCGGCGCCCAGCTGGTTGACCGCCTGGACCTGGACCTCGTAGGGCGCGTAGACGGCGGACGTCATAACCCGCAGGGTGTGGTTGCTGACGATCTCCTCGCCCCACTCCACGGAGGCGCCCTGGGGCCTCCAGGCGACCCTGTACTCCAGCCCCGGCCCGTTCTGCTCCATGGGCGTCAGCGGCTGGAAGGGAGGCCGGCTCAGCGGGGCCGCCCCAGGCCGAGAGCCGGCCGCCCCCGCCCCCAGTGGACAGCCGCGGCCGCGAGGCCGGGCTCTGCCCACAGCCTCAGCCAGACCAGTGTCGCTTCCCGGGCACGGAGCCCCCAGTCCTGCCGAGCCCCCAGAGCCCGCCAGGCCGGCACCGCCGCGGAGCCTCGTTCCGCGGGGCAGCAAGCGGGCTCTGGGCCCCGACGCAGAAACGGGAGCCCAGGTCCTCGGGCGAAAGCGCCGGGCCTGACGCACGGGACGTGGGAGACGCTGCATCCCCAGACCCAAGTGGGCTGGCGCGGGGTCTCAGGTCAGAGGCTGTCCCCGCTGTTCAAACTGGACACAAAGGCACTCGCGGTTAAGGAGAGGGACCCGCCAGGCCAGCGTCACCGGGGCTAAGGGACCGACGGACCGGCCCGGGCAGCCGCTTCCTGAGGCCTCCCCCGACGGCAGCTCCCCAGAGGCAGCTCCGCTGGTGCCCGAGGACCTGGCGTGTGATTTCTGCGGCGAGGACGGCGAGTGCCGCTGCTTTCCGCAGAAGGAGGCTCCCTGGCCCCGCCCAGGCCTGGGCCCGGCCAGTCCCCGCTGCCCCTGGGCCCGACTCGGCCCGCGCCGCCCTGGAGCAGCCGGCGCCCGCGCCTCTCCGCGGAAGCCGCACTCAGGAGCCGGGAGCGAGGGCAGAGGCACCCGGGCCCTGCGCAGTCGCCACGTGCGGGTCCCGGCTGCCCACCTTCCGCGCCCCGGGGATGACCGGGCCACTGGCCAGCCATCCTCACACAGGCCGAAGCGCTTCGCTGCGGGAACCCCATTATCACAGAGCGCACCGGGGCCAGCCTCGGCACCTCGGGGGGAGGGCGAGCCAGCAGCAGGAGGAGCGGTGAGAAGACGGGGCGCCCCTCTCGTCACTGCCCGCCCCGGGGTCCGGGCAGGCCCAGGCCGCACGAGCCCCCGCTGCTCTTGGAAAAGGTCCCTCGGGCTGCCGGGCTGCGGCTGAGTGGGAGCTGGGCTGGCGGGACTGGCCTGCACCTACGCGTGCCGCCAGCATCTGACCAGTTGCGCCTCTGCCTGATGGACACTCCCACGAGGAGACTGAGAGGGTGCTGACGTCACGTCACACTATCAACTAAGCACTTCCCAAGACAACGAGGTTGCAGCTGTTACTATTTATGGCCCAAATTCACAGGAGGAATAAAATTCTGAATATATTTAAGTCCTGCGTATTACCAATCTTCTCAAATTTGAAAGTTGCAAAACTTAGTTGAAACGAGAGCAAAGGTTTAGTGTTGCTGTAAAAATGTTGACCGACTATTTCACAGCGTGGACCCTGTGGTTACGCAAGGAGAGCTGCAAACAGTGCGTGAGCAAAGAAAATCAACTCACCTGCATGCGTTCTAGACTCTTCCCCACAATCACACGTGGAACGAGGTGTGAAAATAAACCAGCATATCCAGACACACACTCGTCTGTTTACGTAGCACAGGAGCAAGGCCCAGTGCTGAGGGGCCGCCCTAAGCGCGGGGCGGAGTTTGCAGAGGACCCGCACGCGCCCTGGCTGCCGTTCGAAGAGGAAAGTGCGGGGGAGGGTTTGCAGCCAAGGATGCTGCAAGAGAGCCCCGCCTGGCCGACGTCCGGCTGAGGCTGCTGGCAAGATGGCCGGAACCCTGGCCTCAGTTTCTCCGACTACAACTGTGCTGAACCCTGCTTCCTGGACCCCTCAGAGTTAGAAAAAGGGGTGCCGACCGCAGGGGCTTTAGATCACGTGGGGCTGTTCCGCTCGCGCTCAAGGCGCCCCGCACGCGGCCTCACAGACGCGACGTGGGCCCATGAGAGACACAGAAACCACAGCCCGGCTCCCTCGCCCGGCGCAGGGGGCCTGCAGGGGCCGGCCGGCGGACACGCACCTCCCACCTGATGAGCATTTCCTTGGGCTGCGAGGCCTGGACCCAGATGTTCTGAGGGTTCCTGTCCGGAGCTGCAAAGTCAGAGCGTTAGGCCACGCCCCCCCGCTGCACGCCCCTCCTCCCGCGGCTCCCGCCTGGGACCCCGGCCCAGAACGGCTCGAGCAGCGCCGTGCAGCCCCTGGAGATGCGACTGCCCGTGCCTGGCGAGGCGTGCGCCCGCGCAGCAAGCGTGCGGCTCACACGCGCGAGAGCCGACCCCGCGAGCGCGCAGCAAGCCCGGCGCGCCCTTCTGACGGGTGAGCCCGCTCTGCGGCCCCGCTCCCGGGCTCGCTGCCCGCATCTGACCTTTAACCCTGCTCCTGGTACTTTAAAACCTGCTCCTTAAAATCTGAATCCTACTTTTAAAGTGTTTTAACTTTAAGTCTGCTTTTCGTTTCCCACTAGATTTCTTGTTAGAAATGTGTCAGCAGCCATTTCTCGGCGGCTGCAGGGAGAGCAGAGGGGCTCGGCCGGCCTCCAGGAGGCCCTGGCTGTGGCCTCGGGTCCGTCAACTCCGCTGAGGTCTCCGAGGACCTGCCCCCTCCTCTGCCCGCGGGGATGGGGCGCGGCGCTGCGGCCACCCGCGGACGCCGTCCAGACACACGCAGCGCGGTCGGGCTGGGCCGGGCGCTCCGGGAGCTCACGCCGGCGGCAGCGGCCAAAGCGCGAGGCGGTGAGCTCGCCGGGCCGCGGGAGGCAGCACGTGCCAGCGCGAAGGGTCAAAGGTCTGAGGCGGGAAGCCGAGTCCCCCATCGCCCCCCACACGGAAGCTCAGCTCTGCGCTCGCGGCCGGCTGGGCTCAAACGCCGTTTTGGGTCAGGCTCTCGCAGCGGCCGCCTCGCCGCTGGCTGCGTGGCCCCACGCCCGCCACACAGCCCGGTGGCCGCGCCCGGCAGGCGGCGGGGCCGGGACCCCCAGCCCCCGGGGCCGCTCCACGCGCGTCGCGCCCACCCCGGCGAGCACGCAGCCCCACGCACCTGCCGGCGGCGTCTCGTAGCGCTCGGACGGGCGGCTGGGCGCGCTCCTGCCCACCTCGTTCACGGCCAGCACCCGGAACTGGTAGCGCACGAATGGGGCCAGCCGCAGGGTGGCCGCGGTGTCCGCGCCCGGGACTCGGGCCAGCTCCTCCCACCTGCCCGGCTCCTCTCTGTTTCCTTCAAACTCCACGATGTACTCTGGGCAGGGCGCACACACAGAGCGGGGTGGGAAGGTGACCGGCGGAGGCGCCCGAGGGAGCGCGTGAGGCTGCTGGACACCGGCCCTCCTCAGGGAGCGGCTTTGGGAGAGCGGGGAGGGGCCGGCAGGGGCGGGGCCTTGGGAGGGT